>SNQN01000671.1:34888-53172 GCA_008642245.1 Bassia scoparia
ATGAGCTTGAGTTCCTCCACTTGTGTCACGGTTACCAGCCTCCATGGACTTTCTTTCTTGGTGTCTGCTCCATGATTTTCGATTATAGCAGCTTTRTCAAGAAACCTGTTGTTCATATATAGAGACATAGAGTATATACAAGCAAGTTGTTACTTGCATTTAGTATTAACCTGTTGCATCTGCATTTTGGTTACTATATGTTATTACTTCAATTTATATACATGTACGAACCTGAGTCGTTTTGTGTGAACCAAGTTTCTTCCTTGGCCCGTCTCGGAATTAGGAGCCTCATACAACAATGATGGATTGGAAGGACAGGGTAAGTTTCTCTTCGCCACAGCAGCAACCAGGACTTGCAACAATTGGCTAACCGGGCTTCCACAGGCGGACTTGTAACGATAAAAGGGCCTTCCAAAAAGAAATACCGAGGCACATACACCCATTATCAGAGTCAAAATCAAAAACGATATGCCCCAGCTTACGAAGTCCTGTATATAAGMAATTAGAGTCACCCCAAGAAGCAGGCCAATACAGAGGAAGATGTTCCACCAGTTGAAAAACGACATCTTCTGCTTTCGTTCTGTTGGATGGCTGTCATCAAATTGGTCAGCCCCGAAACTCTGCAAGCATGGCTTGTACCCTCCGACTGCTAGAGACACAAGGTAGGCTGCTGTGAAGAAGACCRCCTTGTGGACCTTGCTAACATGCTGGCATGAAGTTGAGCTTGTGCCGCATGGTTTCAGGCTAGGGATGTACTGAGACATGGTGAGTATTCCTAAACCCTGAATCAGTTAATGACACATATGATAAATAAACAATCAAAGAAGTAGAGACTAGAGAGAAGTCAAAGATGGACTTGCCAGAGCATAGAGGATGCCCGAGAAGAGGACGATGAAGAATGAACCAAGGTAAGCATCGGCAAGAAAGCCGCCTAGCAAAGGCATCATAGCTGTGACGCCAAGCCATATGTTGACAGTTNATAAACAGTAATGCAATACTACTAAGAATTTCTAGAACTTGTGAAAGGCTTGATTGGCTTCCACTATGGCTTAATCAAAATCACATAGAATTTGAAGGAAATTGAAATTGTTTTGGGTTCGAAGTGTTTTCAGTCAAATTGTTGACGATTGATTTACTTTTTTAAAATTTTTTTATTGTTTTACTTTTTTTGTTAAATAATTAAAAAAAAATTAAAATTGTGTTATTTTGTACGGAGTAGATTGCTATCAACAAATAATGGTACCATATAGAAAATAAAACTAAGTAGTGGTACCATGTGGAAAAGTCAATTTCACAATGGTACCATATAGAAAATTCCTTTAATTAYTAATGACGAATTTCGAGTTCAGATATGAATAATAAAGTACATTTACTAACCAGAAACACTTGCAACTTGACTTTATTAATTCCAACTAATAGCAGAATCATCTACAACAACCTGAATTTCCTTAAACATTTTTGTACCTATAGTTTTTTGCCAAGAGGACAAAAAAACACAAATTTAACATAAAAATGGCCATCAAGAGCCAATAAAAGTAATCAAGATGACTTTGGTTTAATTCCTTATCTATCCATCTCTTGCCACCATTCATGCTACTCACATTATTCACCAAAGTAATTAGAAAACTACTCAAAAAGTTTCCAATGCCAATAACACAAAGGTAAAATGCCACCCCCAAACTTTTCATTGAATCAGGAACTTGTTCATAGAAGAACTCCTGCATTCCAACTAATGCAAACCCATCTCCTATACCAATGATAAAATATTGAGGTGTTAGCCAAAACACGTTCAACTTTCTCCCTTGTAGTGACACCTTCAACCTCTCCATCTCCACTACGGCCGCAATCATCATAGATGCGATCACGATGGCMATTCCGATGCCTATCCTAGTTAGGATGTTGATGCCTCTTTCATTGCCAGCAACCTTCCTTAGGTGTGGTATTAGGACCTTGTCGTACAAGGCTATAGTGCCCATCATCGCAATAGCATGAAGGGTTGCCATGGAAGCTGCTGGGATTTCGAAGTTTTTGAATACTTTTCTATTCATTTCAGTCCCTTGCTTGATGAAGAATGTCACGCCTTGGGCAGGGCTAATGCCTAAAACCAACAATGTTAGCCATATGGGAAGCATGGCTATTATGAGCTTGAGTTCCTCCACTTGTGTCACGGTTACCAGCCTCCATGGACTTTCTTTCTTGGTGTCTGCTCCATGATTTTCGATTATAGCAGCTTTRTCAAGAAACCTGTTGTTCATATATAGAGACATAGAGTATATACAAGCAAGTTGTTACTTGCATTTAGTATTAACCTGTTGCATCTGCATTTTGGTTACTATATGTTATTACTTCAATTTATATTACAAATGTACACACTTGAGTGGTTTGTGTGAACAAGTTTCTTCCTTGGCCGTCTCGGAATTAGGAGCCTCATACAACAATGAATGGATTGGAAGGACAGGGTAAGTTTCTCTTCGCCACAGCAGAACCAGGACTTGCAACAATTGGCTAACCGGGCTTCCAGCGGACTTGTAACGATGAAAAGGGCTTCCAAAAAGAAATACCGAGGCACATCACACCCATTATCAGAGTCAAAATCAAAAAGATATGCCAGCTTACGAAGTCCTGTATATAAGCAATTAGAGTCACCAAGAAGCAGGCCAATACAGAGGAAGATGTTCCACCAGTTGAAAACGACATCTTCTGCTTTCGTTGGTTGGATTGGCTGTCATCAAATTGGTCAGCCCGAAACTCTGCAAGCATGGCTTTGTACCTCCGATGCTAGAGACACAAGGTAGGCTGCTGTGAAGAGAACCACCTTGTGACCTTGCTAAAGCTGGCATGAAGTTGAGCTTGTGCCGCATGGTTTCAGGCTAGGGAGTGAGACTGGTAGTTTCCTAAACCCTGAATCAGTTAATGACACATATGATAAATAAATCTAAGAAGTAAGACTAGAGAGAAGTCAAAGATGGACTTGCCAGAGCATAGAGGATGCCGAGAAGAGGACGATGAAGAATGAACCAAGGTAAGCATCGGCAAGAAGACCGCCTAGCAAAGGCATCATGACTGTGACGCCAAGCCATAGTTGACAGTTTTGCTGCAGTTTCCAGATCTTGATGCATCACTTTGGTCAAATAGTGATCATATTTGATGTAATCCCAAAGTAGCTGAGCCTCTCACCCAACTACTTGCTGCATACTAATCATTCAATTCAATTCAATTCAATTCAATTCAATTCATCAATTCAATATATAGAGCAGCTGTACAGCTTCGTTGAATTGTTCTTAACCGGTGCAATGTATAAGTAAAATAATGTTACTTAAGATCAAACAGAGGCTGCATTCCATGAACCGGTGGCCGCTGGAATGGGAATATCCTCCCTTTGTAATCAATGAAGACTCATCAACTAATGTGTGATATGATTCTTGGGATTTGGATGACCACTGTCAGTGTTTTCTCGTGAGTTGTTTCACTCTTCATTTCAAGTCTTCTTCCATTTTAAATGCATAAAGATAGTGTTGTAATTGTAATGATACTAAGATTGAGTATAAGCTTACCTAGTCGTTATTTTATTAGCATTTTTCGCTGTCGTATTTAATTTAAAGTGAAAATTATGTGTATTATTGCAAAATGTAAGGAGTATGTAGACTGAAAAATTGGTGTATGACGTACTTTATTATCGTCACGGTGGTATTAATGAAGAAGTAGTTGTTGTTGGCTTATTATTACTATTTGAAAATTAATACTCCTCTTTTTTATTAATTGTTCCTTTTCGATTTAACCATGTTTACAATTAATTGTTTCAAATAAATTTATAAATAACTTTTTTTTTACATATTCTATTAACTCTAACTTAATAAATTTCTCTTTCTTAAATTCAACTTTCATTATTTCACTTAAATTATTCACCAATTATTTTTTCCAAAAAATTTTCACTCACACTATTTACTTTTTTTTACTAACTGTACTCTTCATTATTTATCTTGCTGAATGCGAAGGAAGTTTAATGAAAGAAGAAAGCGACGACAACTGAAAAAATGATGTCAAAAACCAACCAATTGAAGGGTTATGTGAAAAGACGCGAAATCTGTAGAAAGCAATGCAAAAGTAACAAAAGCATGCGACATTGATGATGATAATTTATCTTTGTAATAGCATCATTGACAATTCAACATTTACAGTAATGGTATTTAATGGAAAGATCCTGAATGCGWAGGAAGTTTAATAATGGTAAGAGGAAAGCGACGACAATTGAAAAAAAACGATGTCAAAAACTAATCACCATTGAAGGGCTGTTAAAATAGACGAAGTCTGTAACAATGGTAATAACATAAAGCATCGACCATTGATGATGATAATTTATCTTTGTAATAGCACAACATAATTACATAAGGGTAAAACAGTAAATCACATTCTAATTAATCATTGGCAGCAATGTAAATTTAGTCTACTCAATGAAGGGTAAATTTGCAATTTAAATTCTATTTAAACATGGGCAAATACATAAATTTATCTTTTCATATTTGAGATGTATATGCGTGAATATGAAATACGAAAAAATTAWATTCGTATTTTAAAAATTACGTATTTAAAAATAATACATTAATATAAGTATTTCGTATAGTTGTACGAAACACATACACTTYTTATACAGTTGACTATACAATGCCGAGTCATCAACCTGGAGCAAGCTGATTGGTTGATGGTAGAGCATTAGGTGGTCTTTTTTTGCAAATGCCATAATATAATTTTCCATAAATTCCGGCCAATAGTAGAATCACCTACAACATTAATTTTCCTTAAACATTTTTGTACCTATAGTTTTTGGCCAAGAGGACAAAAAAACAAATATTTAACATAAAAATGGCCACTAAGACCCAATAAAAGTAGTCAAGATGACTTTGATTTAATTCCTTATCTATCCATCTCTTGCCACCATTTATGCTACTCACATAGTTCACCAAAGTAATTAGGAAGCTACTATAAAAGTTTCCAATGCCAATAACACAAAGGTAAAATGCCACCCCTAAACTTCGCATTGAATCAGGAACTTGGTCATAGAAGAATTCCTGCATTCCTACCATGCCAAACCCTTCTCCTATACCAATGATAACATATTGAGGTGTTAGCCAAAACACGCTCATCATTCCCCCTTGTAGCGACACCTTYAACCTCTCCATCTCCACTACGGCCGCAGACATCATMGATAAGGTCACGATGGCCAGGCCAATGCCTATCCTAGTTAGGATGTTGAGGCCTCTCTCATTGCCGGTAGCCTTCCTCAAGTATGGGATTAGTAACTTGTCGTACAAGGCTATAGTGCCCATCATCGCGATRGCATGAAGGGTTGCCATGGAAGCTGCTGGGATTTCAAAGTTTTTGAATACTTTCCTATTCATTGCACTCCCTTGCTTGATGAAGAATGTCGTTGTTTGGGCAAGGCTTAGACCTAAAACCAATAATGTTAGCCATATGGGAACCATGGCTATTATGAGCTTCAGTTCCTCCACTTGTGTCACAGTTACTAGTCTCCATGGACTTTCTTTCTTCGTGTCTGCCCCATGATTTTCGATTATAGCAGCTTTGTCAAGAAACCTGTATTTCATATATAAAGAGTATATGCAACCACATTGTTACTTGCATTTAGTATATATTATTTTGCATTTGCATTTCAGTTACTATTTGTTGTTACTTTAATTGAATGACAATGACAATGCCATTGCCATATCATATCATTGAACTATGCATGTACCTGAGTCGATTTGTATGAATCAAGTTTCTTCGTTGGTTCTTCTCTGAACTAGGAGCCTCATACAACAAGGATGGATTGGAAGGACAGGTTAAGTTTCTCATTCTCTTTCGCACAGAGCAACCAGGTACTGCACCAAGGGTGCTAACCGGACTTGCAACACTAGGGATTAACTGAGAATGGTGAGTATGCCTAACCTGAATCAGGGTTTTATTGCAGATAATAGAAAATTATAAATCGTTTTCGCGCGCATCAAAGACTGAAGTATAGTTTAAAGATGACCTTGCCAGGAATAGAGGTGCCGGAGAAGAGGATGATGGAGACTGAACAAGATAAGCATCGGCAAGAAAGCCGCCTAGCAAAGGGCCATCATACTTGTGACGCCAAGCCAATGTTGACAGTTTTGCTGCCAGTTTCCAGATCTTTGAATGCCATCACTTTGGTCAAATTACGATCTAATTGTGTATCCAAAGTAGCTAGGCGATCACCACTAATGCTGCATAATGCATATCACATCATATACAATACTTGGTTCTTAACCACAGTACTAAGTTTATAATGCATACATATAAAGGTTAGAAAAGATTTACAGACGGGTCACCACTCCAATAAAAAAGGCTCGCTTTCCATAACGGTGGCTGCAGTGGTTGAATGGCATGGAATAACTATCTTCCTTTCGTATCCAATGACGAGTCCATCATAGGTGTTCAATTGATTAATTACAACACTTCATTTTCGTCTCTCAGATATCTTACTCATTTTTAGTCTTTCTTCCCATGCTAATTACTGTGCGATTTGTGTTTGGGTCATTAGTGAACAGATACACGCGAGTTACTCTATTATATAGTAATAGCGGCGGCAGTAAGTATGGGTTTATGCCTCCCCTCCTAAAGACTTTATAATCTCTATCGAATTTTAAATTTTATTTTGAATTGAAGTGCTCTAAAACTACCTCTATTACTTATTATTGAAGAGAAGTTTGAAATTTCGAAATGTATTTATTATTAATTAACTAGTACAAAAAGCTAAATATATGAACATCTAGTCAAAGATTGAAAACATATGAGTTTAACTTATGAATTTATTTTTACATTTTGATGTTAAATTTTACAAATCGAATACAATATTAGATAAATTGTATTGTGGAATTAGTTTTTATATGAAGCTTTTGTTTTTACTATCGTAAATACAGTTCTATAAGTATTTTTATGAAATATTAACAAATTTTTAACGTCTAAGCACGCATCGCGGCACATAAAAACTAGTATATATAGGTTATCTTATTCGATTATTTTTATTGAACAATTGTTATCATAATATAAGGAAAATTGCCAACATGCCTATTTTTCCAACTTCTGAAAACAAACTACCCACTTTTTTTTTTTTTGAAAAAACTACCATTCTTTTATATATGAGTTTGTGAACCACTACCCACCCAAGATTTCAGGTGACAAAACCACCAACACGACGTGGCCCCACTCTTTTCTTGTTTTCCGGCCAAACCCCTCCCATAAAAATGAATGACACATACCCACTTTATTTCTTTTTTCTTTCTTCTTCTTTTTTCTTTCTTCTTCTCTTCTCCTTCTATTCTGATTCTTCTACTCTCTTCTCTCTATCTTCTTATCTCTCTCTCATATCTTCATGTCACTATTTCTTCCAACTCAAATTTCACAATAAACTTCACAAACACACTCAAATTCACATTTCAACATCATAAACTTCAAATTTCTCACAAAATCAGTTTTTTCGAATTAAACTATTTTCTGGGTTTATTTTCGAAATTTTGGGTTAGGGTTCATGCAATTCGAATTTTTGGGATTTTGAAGTGCAATTCCGGGCAGTAAAAATTTGCAATGTGGTTCGAACATGGTGGTGCAAGAAGTCTATTTGAAATGTGACAAGGATATGTGCTTGATTTGAATACTAAAACATGTAAGATGTTGAGTCTCATTGCTTTATGTCGTTTCTTTTTTGCAATTGATGTTCTTGGAAGTGGCGGAATTATCCTTGTAGTTTGGTTGTTCAGCAGTCAGCATTATATGATTGATTTGTAACGGATCCTTGTTAAATTGTCCAAATATGTTCTTCGAAATTTTTTGCTGCTGCTCTCTCGTCGCGTCGAAGGGGCGGTGGAAGGGGATTCTAAAGAGCCATATGCCACCATGGATAATGCAGGTACTTACATGCTCTTCTGGCTACTGGGACGAATTGGTGCACTGGCTTTACAAGTCCCTACAGTTGGAGAGCTGATTAATCAATGGAGCTGATTAAAGAGCCATATGCACCATGAACGACGATGATTTTTATTGTTTGTGGTTTAATTGAACAAAGAAATTAAATTGTAGATGGATTAACAATGGAGCAGAGTGAGGGAGAGGAAAGTATGAAAAGATCAGAAGGAAGAAAGAAGAAGAAAAAGAAAAAAATAAATGGAGGGCATAAGGGTCATTATGCATTTCGTGAGGGATTTGGCCGGAAACAGGCTTTTGTGGGCCCCACATGCGTTTTGGTGGTTTATTTCTACCTGAAATCAGGTGGGTTAGTGGTTGCAACTTTATGAAAAAATGGGTAGTTGTTTTCAAAAAAAAAAGTGGGTAGTTGTTGAATTTTTCTAATTATAACTAGCCTAATATGCACGCGATGCATGCGATGAATTATTTAGTTGAATACTAATATAAAGGATTTTTGGGATAAAACCACTTTGTTACACTTATTCTAAAATTCCCACCTTTTTTTTTATACTCTCCCTTAAGTTACATTTGTTCTAAAATCTCACTCTTAACATTTTCTGTTAAAAATTCTAAATTGGGTTATTTTCGTACTTTTGCTTTAATTCTTGGTTACATCTCTCCTCCTCCTATTTCATTCACGACATTCACCTAACAACCCATCTCCTCTTGCTTCTTCTTTCACCTCTTTAGCAATCCACAAAACCCCATTTTCAAATTCCCAATCTAAAACCTATTTTGCAATTAAACAAAATAATTGACAAAATCATAATTTCAAACTCAAGAATCATTCTGATAATAAAATGTTGATTTTCGAAGTCCAAAACACAATTTTTTTGAAATTAAATCAAAATTAATTGAAACAAAATAAAACTCATAGGGTTCGATGTTGCTGTTGCACGTCGCGTCGCGCGCAGACTGCACTTCCTCCTCCTCTACATCGTGTTACTGTGTCACTATCGCACACCATCCATGACAAACTCCTGATTGTTCGAATTACTCATCTTTTCCATCTTATTCTTTTTACTACAGGTCACTTGTTTCATCTTCAAGCCTTATTTGTATAAATCGTGATCGTCCATCTCCAATACTACGGTCAAGATTAAAAGTTTTTAGTTTTCTCCTAAGATTTGTGTTTTCACATGATCTTATTCATATATATATATATATTTATATTTATATTATAAAATAGACATGAATAGCTTATGACAACCAATAATTATGAAGCTTTGAAGTATTTGTCGGAGATACCGAAGTAGTGTCTCCAATGACATTTAGATAATAAGTGATCTTAACGTTTATACACTACTTTAATCTTTTGAGGATGTTAAATACCCAAAGTAGTATCAATGGTTCTATTAATTTAAAGAGCAAATTGTTTCTGTTTAATGGTTAAAATCATAGTATTCTCGTTGTCATGCCAGTTACTGCAACGTATCGTTTATAAAGCTCAACAACAAGATAATGAAAGCTCATAAGGTAGCATAATCAATAATATCAGGTAATTTATATGATTCAAGTTGTCTTATAATGTTGTATTTGTTACGGCATATATGAATATGTATCTGGTGAAGTCATTGTTTAACTACAATAATACTGTAATAATATACCGAAGCGAGGGCAGAAGTGTTGGGTCCTACTCACTACTCGTATTATGGACAGTGGACTTGTGGATTGTGAGTTGTTTGTGTAGGCTGGTAGCACGCAGCTATGCTGTAGTATTATGTGCCTTCTCGTCAATGATGATGCTCAATTGTTTCGCGCTTTATACTTCATCCTACATTTGTAACACATTCATGTATATTATGTCAATATGTTATTTTGTCATACATCTTTAGTTTGTATTTCATAGATACTTATTGTTGGTAAATAATTATATGTTGATGTGGCAGCTGTTAATGGCCGGTGTGGTGGTGATGAACCGGAGGTGCAATCAAGTACTAAAAATCAAAGTGACTACGTTGGGGCAACCCAGGAACAACCCTTCGATGGAGGTTTAGAGTCTTACGAGGTAGTAGGCAATTTAGAGAGAGAAGAGGTAGTGAGTATTTTTATGTGTTATACTTACCAGGCCTGGGTGCCTTAGGCTACTTATATACTTACATGTGCTGGTGACACTAAACTCTTTAATGACAAGTGTCGCATATATATTTGCCTAGGACATGTGTCTTACTCGTGGCACACCTTAACTAGTGGTCAACTGTTTGACTCTTTGGGCCTCCAATTACTTGTTTAGTTAGCCCAATGAATTTATTATTGAGCCTTGGTTATATTGGCTGGTTGACTAATATATACCACAACTAGCCCCCCGACTGGTTATATCTGGAGATTTTACAGGTTCGGGCCACCCAGGTCTGCCCCTGGTGTTCGTAGAGGTTTTTCTAAGGCATATGAATTCCTCTGGTAACCAGAGTTGCCTCGATTGGCGAGCGTTATTGAGACTTTGGCAGTTATTTTTCCCTCATTTTGCCATGTAATGATTTACTGCCCCACACTTACGAGTTTTACGTGGTTGATAATTAATGGCGGTTGCTTCACTATATTTATGGGGGTCACTTCAAAATCAGTTTACAATTTAAACTTAGAACTTATGCTTGAGAGGAGGGAGAGAGAGAGAGAGAGGAGAGAGAAAGAAAAAGAAATCAGCACTTTACATCCATTCCCATTTTGGCCTCAAAGTTGAAGAATTGGAATTCAATTTCGATATACAGCCTGGTAATTGCAATTCGTTTGTGACAGAAGAGCTTGAAGAGTTGAAGCTGTGCCTATAGCCGAGGAATCAGTGCTCATGGCGCTTCACATTAGACAGGTAATTTAATCTTGTTGAATTTCTTGCATGTTTAACGATTCTTTGTAGTGGCTTTGTGATTTGGCTTGAATGGTTTGTGAATTTTCTTTGTTTTCCTTTCCTTTTCTTGTTGTGTTCGATTTGTGTAGAATGCTGTTAAGGAGTTTAGCAACTCAAATAGGTTGAAAACTCCCAATTAGACGATGACGAATTATGAGGACTCCCAACCATTTTGAGAGAGAGAAGTTTATCCTCTAGGACCTGAGCTCGAATCTAGGCTATCGCTTCTGATCCTTCACCTGCTAGACTAGTAGAGTATGCATTCTTTTTTGAGGGGCGGTTTGTGGGCTGTATAACTGCCTGTGTACCCCTTAGCTCTTGTAGGTAGGGGAAATACTTGGGCCTGTGTCTAGTGGTCTAAGGAAGAATGGATAGATGTATGGCCTAATCACAAAGAGGATGAACAGGTGTGCTCCTTTATGGCAAATCGTCCAGGGCTAGGCAAAGCTCCTAGAGATGAAAGGGACTTCAGGACTACCAGAGGTTCCTGGACCTTGACAACACAACTGGACCTCAGTATAGGTGGGATGATTTGAAGGAGAACGATGGTCTGCCCACCTACTCTGGACGTGAGTCTCCAGAGGCTTTATAAGAGGAGGTATAAGGGCTGTGAGTTGTACGGGTTTGGGTCGCTTTGGCTATTGGTTTGGTACCTAACCTTCTGAAAGCCTACTCACACTTAGATTCAGGATCCTGCCTACACAACACATTGGAATATAGGGGTTAGAATTTCCTCTTCACCCTTCATTGTAGATGTAGTATGTATCCCAACTTGCTCCATAGCTGTAATTTCAGAGGATGGATTATAGGCTTAATCTGGGTCTGCACTTTATGGAGTTGGAAGATGTCTACCAGGGTGTTCAGGATCTTGTTCTGGCTTAGGCTACAGAGGATTAATCAAACTGGCTGGTCTCCTGGAGTAGGTAAGGGAGGCATGAGAAATATGCCACTCCTATTCTTTAGTGGGAGGAATGAAGAAGTGGACACATCATGGCTGCGGCTCAGAGTTCCTTTACTGAGAAGCACCTCACTTGTACGACGGCCAGACTGAATTCACCAGGAACAAAGCCTTGGCAAGAGGAAAGCCTTATCCCCAACGAGCCTCTCCACGAGAAGGAGATTGCCACTTTCTAGTGGTTTCAAGTCTATGGAGAGCAATCTCAAGGGGAAAGTCCTGTATCCAAAAACTTGGCTTCTCAGGATCTATTTGACCTTTTGAAGGTTGAATTATACTCTGGAGTTTGCTAGTGTGCGAAAACTAATGTATTTTGGTGAACGGATGTTATCCTGGAAATTCTTGGAAAGTAGAACTTACGTATGTTAGTACGCTTTTCATGAGCAATTTTACTTGCTCAGTGATTTATTCTGTGAATAACCACAATTGCATTTTCAATGTTGTATGCGGTGAGGCTCAGGGGAAGCTGGACTGGTCTGTTTGAACATCTGAAGAACCCAATAGTTAAATAATTCACTGCAAGCTTTCGAATCGTGGTGGTCAAGCAATTACCGAGAGATTCAAATTGGTGACTATGATAGTTTGGTATTGAGCCAGAGGTTTTTAAATCAACTGGTGAAGGACAAAGGCTAGAGCCTGGACAGCAGAGATTCTTTCATCACACACTCACAAACATGATGCGCAGTAATTGGGGCGCTTGGTAGAGAATTGCGGCGGGGTACCGTCATGGGCATCAGGGGAGAAAACAGAGGAGTTGAAACGCCTATCACCATCTTAAGTGGCGGGAGATCAGGAGCTCCACGTTGTCCTTCGTAGGAGTGGTGGCATTGACCCAAATTTGGTCATGTGCATCCTAGACTGACCAAAGGGTTAGGGTTTAGACTTTATGGAGCATGAGGAGGCACAGATATTGCCCACTCTAGGGAAGTCCAGGTCCTATTGAGGTGGGAGGATTGTCAACAGAGGTGGGGTATCTATGGTTGATCCCTGCAGGCATCGTACCACCTTGGGGAGGTCAGGTCTTGCCTAAGCACCTGCAAGTGGTCGCAGACAAAGACCACAGTGACAATGGAAGGGGAGAATATGATAATGTAGTGGTCCTTGGACGTGATTGAGTCGGGGATGAAGTGCCAAAGAAGAAGGCTCAAGGAGGAGTGTTGGCCCTCCGAGTGTGGATAGAGTGAACTTCAAGGAAGCGAATGGTAGCTTGGTAGGGGTAACTCTTCGGGCAGGATTATGCTAAGATAGGCATTTAGCAGCTATAGAAGGCACTGTACTTTGAAGTTGGTGAGGTATTTTTTCCTATCAGCTGCTTTTCTGTGAAGCCCGTAGTGACGACTGGTGCTCTTGTGGTGGCCTTTTTGTGTCTGCGATATCGCGTGTTTCCTCTCTGCTAGCCTGGCTCCATTGGCAGGCTCTCCTAATATCTAATGTGTGAAAGGAGAGAGATGCTGAACACAGATCATACACGTCCACAAAACGAAAAGTGAGATGAAAGATATGGAATACACACAAGGGGCAATCAACAATCAACAATGGCAACATAGGACCAGCTCATCTCATTCAGGCGCATGTATCAACAATTGGTTGGGTCAGCACCCTTTTCCAATTGTAGTAAGGGTGCTTTGGAGAGTAGGAGCTACCCTTCACAGGGTTGGATAGAGGGCAAACCTGGTGAGGAGCACTGTTGGCAGGTAAGTGCTATGTGTGTGTTTCCATGCATAGATCTTATGAATGCTCGCTGTTGGAGCAGATGATGAGGAGTTTCCAACACTCTTTTGAATTCATGCGCCAGTAGATCTCTTGTTCCGCAATTTCCAGTTCAATTTAATAATATCCATTTATGTACTTTTTAGGAAGATATTTGAAGGTGAACGTTGAATTGCTTATTGTTTCATTTTGTTGGGTGGTGTGCGGTTAGTCAGGGCTAGTGATTGTGGTGATTGTGCGTGGGGGTTTGACTGATCACGTGAAATACGGTTCTATGTCTGTCCTATCAGAGATTGTGGTACGTGGGGTGGAGGGAATACGGTGTTCTGCATATGCGTGGTGTGTGTGTGGTTTTGGTAGGCGGCTATGATATTGCACGAGGAAGCGAGGTGGCCAGATTTGAGAGGAGCATCTGACCTGGTGACAAATTATGGATCATGATAGTTGGGTTATTGCATAGTGTCGATGGGTGAGTATGAGTGAGTGTGAGACGATTGGGAGGGTAGTCAAGGTAGGACTGTTAACAAGCGTAGGGCACCTGGAGGAGAGGACCAAGAAGAAAAGAAGCAAGGACAGGTGCTCAGCAGAGAAAGATGTAAGGAATGAGAAGGAGGGTCGCTGGCTGCGTTGTTGATGGGTCTGGATCCATTGCAGGGATGGTTAGAGGTGGTGAATTTCGTGATTATTGTGTCGGGCTATGTGTGTGTGAGGGGATAAAGGTGTTAGAGAGGACTTAATTTGGAGGTCTCGGTGAAAGGATGATAGTGTGCGTCCTGAAGTAGTTAGAGGTGTATTATGATAATATGATCTCGGGAGAAGTTGATCGCCTTATCTATTGGAGGTGTGCTTGTGCGAGTGATGGTTTGTAGAGTGGGATAGACCGGTGGTTTGTGGGATGAAGCGAGGCTTGTGTAGGTCGGGTGAGTTGTGGTATGTGAGTAGGTAGGGTATAGAGGGAGAGGTGCTCGGAATGGATGCAGCGATACAGGGTCTGTTAGTGTATTGCAGGTGATGTTGTAAGGAACTCTTTCTGAGTTGCTTGTGTAGAGATACTGCGGTCGCAGACAGGCTCTTCAATCGTCAACCCGGTTCGTGTGTTGGATTGAGCAAGGTTTCAATGGTCAGGCATGACTTTGTGGTAGATAGAAAGATATCCGTCGTTGAGTTCGCTTGGTTAAGCCTCGTGTTCGCGTGGGTTACGTTCAGGGAATGGTCTAATATAGTCCCTTCGAGTTAACAACACTACTTGAGTTAGTAACGTCGAAATTTGTAGGTCTAGATAAATGTTTAGCAATTGTGGTGGTAGTATGAGATAGACTATTCTGTGGTATGGGAGGTTGTGTGGGTTAAACTGATTTGTGGGTTTTTGTATTTTGATAGATGATATTAGGTGTGGAATGGTTATTCGAAGAGATACAATTACATATGTGTGTTGTATATTAGGGTAGGAATATCGTTAGGAACTGGATTGGGATGCGTGGCTCAGCGTCTCAGTATTTTTGTGTTTGTAGCGAGAGCACGTTGTCTATTGTGTTCTGTGAGTATTAAGTGATGAGCTATAAGCGTGTTTTGTCGCTCTGTTTGAAGGTTCAGTCGCTCTATATTGGTATGGGGTTCTGTGGAGCGTACAGTGATTTGTGACTGTGTTGTGTTCGTGTGTTTAGTAGTACGCTTGAGCTGTATAGTCTCTAATGAGTTTAGTATATTTTTCACAAAAATTTTTGTTTAGCCGAAGGCCACTGTTTGGTTAAATTAAATAGGTGAAATTGGATATTCGCTAATTAATTTATAAAGATAAACTGAGGATTGATGCGTTGATTTCGAATCAACTCGTTTGGAGGATTGTGTGTGGTGTTAATGTTGTTAGGATATTGAGTTGTGGAAGTGGACTGTATCTGAAATTGTATATATTGTTGTTGTGTAGATAGTAAGAGTGTTCTTTAGTTTGTCCGAATGTATATTGCTTGATACATTTAATGTGGCCTACTTACACAATACTAGCTAAACTTAGCAGGTAAGGCTAGATATAAAATTCTAAACTTTTTAGATGGTGATGCTTGAGCTTCTAATTCAGAATCACTAGTAGATTCGGAGGTCTGTTGTCTGCGTCAAGGGAGACTCGATTCTTGCACTTGGGAGTTTCTTCCTTGTGGAACCTTCAGTCTTCGAGAGATCAGAAAAGTCCTTGTCATCTTGGTGCCTAATTATAAGAGCTATTATAAAAGCTTCTCTGTAAGATCAGATCTGAACAACCTGATTTAGAAATGAGTATTTGTTGTTATTGTGTTAATTCATACATTCGCATAGAGAAGAACGTAGGTAATGACTTGTATTGGTCGCGCTGTTTGTTGGGATGATATGAGGAGCCAACGCGAGATGGTCTTGTAAGATCATTTAAACCATAGATATGATGCAGTGTGTTAGGTTCATATTTAATTAACAAATGTAGCACTGACATTAAAGTGTGTAGTAGTTGTGTTTTTTGAGGGATATACATGTAATTTATTGAGGATCTTTAAAACATTGATTTCTTTATAGTGTGCTTTGGAGAATTTGTCATCACTGTTGTTTCAAGAGGTTTTCCCTTTCTTCGCCTTGGAATCTAAAAAACATAGACGAGTATATATTTGCTATGCACAGCACAAGTTTTAAATGTTTGGTTATTTTTCAACACATATAATAGCAAGTTAAATGCAAGCAAGTCATCAACAAGTATTTACTCAGCAGATTATTTATATTAGGCAAGGTCAGGAGCCATAGATAGTTCACACCATTTAGCATCGGGGTAGCACCGCTCTTGTCGAAGACAGGATGTCACCGAATCCAAAAGAGTTAGTTGAGGACGCCAATTGAATAATTGTATAGTCTGAATACTAATAATGGTGGAGGAGGAATAGGTTGGTCTAAGAAGGATAGGTGGGATAGGGAGTAGGAGGTTGCGGTAGTGTATACCATCGACAACTAATGCTTGCAAGGTTCAAAAAGCTTCGGCCCTTGTCCGGGTATGTTTTAGATGCTGATAGGTTGTGTATCGCAGAGCAGAGCATAATAAGATTCTGGTGAGAGGCATTGTCATTGGCGGCTTTGTGGTGGTGCCAAGCATTGCTTCTGGTAAAGCGAGCCAAGACTTGACCGCTGCATGCAGGATGACTAAGTTTGAGAGCTGTTTGTTCCTCAGTAAATGCTTAGAGAGGACTGAGCTCTAAAGCAGACTGTGGGTAATCAGACCCACTCTAATGCATTCAGGAACTTTACTTTGGTCTGATATGACCTACGCTCAACAGGCACATGTCGGTGGAGGTCTGCAGCCGTTTTGTGGAGGAACTTCTGTATGGGGGGAATATGCAGCGTCTTGGAGGACTTGAGCTAGGTAACTTGAGCTGTTGAGTGGAGGGAGGGTCTGCTAGTGAGGAATTGGTGCTTTTGTTTTCCTTAGGTTATTTGGCTTTGTCCTTCCTTCGAGCTCTAAATATAAACTGCAAATATTCTTTCCTCCCTTTCTGGTATCTGGTTGCTTTTGCTAGGAGTGATGGTGGATATAATTAAAACAAGGAGATACCATGGACCGCGCAGCGTCTTATGTGACTCGTGCTACCGGTTGGTCGTTACTAGTGATGGGCTTGACATATTTTCTTCGGTTCGTGAGTGATCTTTCAAATCATGTTACGGAGGATGTGCCTTCTGTTAGACTTATATCAGTTTCGAATCTGAGATAGGTCTTGTTACTTCTCTGTGTCGCGTTGCTCTCTGGTTTCCTTTTCTCGCTCTGAAAATCTCACTCTCTCATTCTGTATCTAATCCATGCTATGCAGAGTTTTACTGGTTGAATAGAGGGAGGTTTGGTCTGGTTCTGGTAAACTTGTCGGTTATCAGGGTTTGATGCTTTACGCCTCAGGAAATCTTCAGGTTGCCGAGAATTTAGGTCGTGCGGTGCCATTGTTTCATATTTGATTATGCATGTTGGGGGTGGATGTGTTGTTTGATCTAAAGAAGGAAAGATTAATTTTGGTGATTTTGGGTTGTTTAAGTGCAGTAGATTAAACGCCGATCAGTATGGTTTGCTTTATTCGGTGTTGTTTTCTAGGGATATGGAGGAAAGATAGATTAAAGGTAATTTTTGAATGGGGCTGAATTTTTTGTGGTTTTTTTTTCACAAATAGGGATGACAATTCGATCAGCCTACTATAATGCTCAATTTGTACCGCTCAGAGACTTCTACCTTCTGTGTAGAGTTATAACTGTCGTCTTAGCTGTGTGAGATAAATTCCAAAAAGTGAAGATGCGGTCCTTATGAGCCTCAAGTGAGTTCATGGATTATTTTAATCTTAAAGGGCCAGAGTATTATCAGTGTTAAAATCTTAATAACTGATCAGTTTATGATAGTGAAATAACATTTTAATCCAGCTTCAAATAAGTAGTCCGTGATATTCGAATGTCAGCAATTGGAGGTTGAATCATGCACACGTCGCGTGGAGTTGAATGGGCCTTCCATGATGTGTTGTTGTACAACGAGCTCAATTCGAGCACGGGGGTGAGCATGGGTTTCCTTTCCGAGTGTGTGGTGTGTGGTGTTGGGAGAGGTTTGGTCCCTGGTTTCCCAGTAAAATCTTCGAGCTTTCAATTTTTCTTATTTTCGAGCTCGCATGAGCCATGTTCCATCAGTTTGAAGTTTGGAGTTTTGATGGACAGTGGGTGAATATTCATGGGAGAGAAATTTGAATGTTGGAGATGTGAAAACAGGGGTTTTGGTGTGAGTTGGATGATTGGAATTTTAGAGAGAGTTTTTGTGTGTTT
>SNQN01000671.1:59797-76182 GCA_008642245.1 Bassia scoparia
TCTACTCTCATATGTCAGGCTTCGCCTTATGATGGATGTATCACACCATCCTAGTGTGGGGTCAGTGGCCTGTCCAGTCAATGTTTTATTGGAAATACTTGGGCTAGTTGGAAATAGGAACTCTGCTTAAGTGACTGGTGGGTTGGTGACAACTTCAACTTGGTTGACCTTACATGGTCTCGCAAAGATCTATAGCATCCAATCGCTTCTCATTTTGGACCAATAAAGCTTGGGTCCACATGCTTGGCACATGGTGTATAACTTCAGTATCCTTAGGGGGTGGAAAGGTGTTCAGCTGGTTTACAACGTGGGTATTGCAATACTATAACGATAGTATAGTAAATGAGCAGTGGAATTGTTCAGGCGTAACTATCTTTTACTCATCCCATTTCTGCGGGCAATTAACTTTCATCCTTCAAGCCAGTCAGCTCGTCGGTCAGCTTCTGGCAGCTCATCCATGCTTTGTCTGGGCATGCTGCAAAACGTGGTTAATAGGAGGTCAGGTTCGTTCTGTTGGATTCTAGGGTCACTTTCTTGCTTGGCTCTAGTAATAAGTGTTTGTCTAATGTCAAGCATCTTGAACAGCAGATTGGTGGAGGCTCTATGGTTCAGACCAGGCTCTTGCTCCTTTCTGAAGCTAGGTCTTGCTTCAATTGAGTTTCTTCTTCTCTTCCTCTAGGGTGGTAATGTGTTAAGGCAGTCTCAAGTTACCTTGACTCTCTCGATTTACTGCTGGAGTTCCCTTTAAATGCTCATAATTTTTTCAAGGGTAGAGTGCTTCCCCTCAATCACTGGTCCTGTGAGAAGACTAGAGCAAGCATGGGTCATAGCATCAAGCTAAAGAGAGGTGGATTGTCAACTTAAATGGCTTGCACAAAAAGAAACAAATAGGATTTAAGGTTTACCCAAATATTTCAAAAAAGTTATATTTTCAGTCACTGAATTTGGAATTGGGACGAAGATCTACCTGGGGCATGTGTACTCAAGAGTTGGTTGGAAAATCTGTCATCTTCCATGATGGGGTGCATCATAAGGAGATTATGGCATGGAAAAGCAAGTTCCTAGCAACCAGGCTACTCTCAATCCGTTTTGCTCACATCCAATTTCCCTGTTTGGTACTGTCCTAGCCTCTCCAAATGCAGCCTTACTGCAAGTAGAATGGGGGGGGGCTACCCCATAAAAGGGCCAGATGAGGATGAGGGTTGGTATGTCAGACCACTGGGGTGGCCATTGTTGTTGTTGCTGCTGCGTTGTTGCTATAGTTGTTGCTGCTCTTGTTGTTTGGTTGCTATGGTTTGATGTTGTTGCTGTTGCTGAAGTTAGATATGAGAGGAGTGCAATGGGAGCCTAGGCTGGAAGGACAGCCTGTGCGACACAAAGCCAGAGGCACAGTCCTCACTTATAGGGCTGAAGCAGTTGAGAAAGGTACTTGCACCATCTCAGAGTACAGTGCCCAAGGCTCTCAATTGACACTAATGTCCAGGGCATTTCTTGTAAGGTACTCCTACCAGAGTCCATTTCTGGCTCTGGAGTTCCTGGCACCTGCAGGCCAATCTCTTGAGACTTCTTCTCTTGCTTCATCTCTCATCACTGTCAAGGGACACTACATCATCAATTTTCCTCTTCTTTTGTCACTGGCTAGTCTGAGGATCTTGCAGGACTTGAGAAGGCTAACCCCAATGGGGTGGGGCCCATGTCTAAGGGAAACCATAGATAACGCCCTCTTGGACAATGCCTAGCCGCCTAAATAGGTGATGGACTTCTCCTTGGTGGGAGGGGAAATGGTGCTCCTCAGTGCTCCAAAGTCTGGAACCTAAGCCTGCTTCTAGTCTAGAGCCAGGACAGATGTGGCCCTGCAACACTCCTTGAGGAGTAGGAGCTCTTTGATCTCTCTCACCATTGTGGGAGTGGATGGTGTATTCCCCGTAAATTTAGATATTTATATATATTTTCTATAAATCAAACAATTATTCAATAAAACGATGCGAGTTTTTGAATTTCTATTTAATTTTTATTATCTTTCGTTAGATATATTTTATTAAACTTATTTTTAGTTGATTTATTTATTTTTTATCCACAAAAAAAAAAGAGTATTCAAATTTATCTAACTAAAACCTAATTTATTAAAAGGTTTTAATCCCTTACGTCTTCATCACTATTCCCGCCACTTCACCATTCGTCTTTCAAAACAAAGAGAGAGAGAGGAGAGAGAGGCGGCCCCCCGCCCCACTACTTTTACTTATCCGTCGCTGCGTTCTGCTGGTCGAACGTTGCCCGAACGACAGTTCGCCTGCTTGCTGTTGCTGCTTGCACTGTGATGCTGCTCTTATTGTCGCAGAGTGTTGCTATTGGTGGTGCTTCTGTTTTTGCTGCCACGTCGGCGTGCTACCACGTGGTGCCGCCACCACCACACCACTGTCGGTCCTCCCTTCCCCCTCCTTCTCTTCTTATTTCCTTCCCTTCATGTTTATTCTGTTTTAAATTTGCTTTAATTTCTAAGTTAACAATTAATTTATATACATTGTTTTTGAGATAATCATCATGAATTGCTACGTATTTTGGGTTGTATTGATAATTTCAATTTATTAAAAAATCAGATTTGTTGATTTAAATTAAGGGCTTTTCAAATTTTGGGGGGATTTTTCATGTTTTAAAGGGTTAAGGATTAATAATACTCATTTTGTGTTATATAAAAAATGGTTTGACATAAAAGTTGAATTTTTATGGCTTTAAACACAAATTTCAGATTGGTTTTTAGAGTATTTGGAAGTTTTTGATGAATCTAAATCATGTTTTCCAATATGAATTTAAGCTTGTTTATGACTTAATATAATTTAATACAAACTTAGACTTTGTGTTACGTAGTTTTTATCAATTTCAGAATTCTCCGTGAAATATTTCGAAGCCTTGAGTATTGAAAAATAATGGGTTTTCACATCAAAATCACGCTTAATTTATTTTACCAATGTGAGCAATGTTTTTTGCAGTTTTTAAAGGTTTTTTTGCATTAAGGGAAATTTTCAGAATTATTCAATTGAATTAAAGTGTCGAAATTTCTTATTGGAAAAGTTAGAATTTTCATGTTTTTCAGCTAACTATGTATATTAATTCATATATCAATAGGGGTTTTGTGAGGAATAAAATATTATTTGATGGTTTTCGAGCTTATTAGGGCTTCTTAGTATTGTGTAATTACGTGCTAAGTGTAATTGATTCGGTTTTGGGTAATTATTGATTAGGAGGAGATTCGTAGAGGGTCGATTTTGAGTTTTGGATTGACTGTTTATTCATGGCTCAAGACGTATACTTGCGAAATCTTGATGTATATGTAATATGTTCCTTGATGTATATGATTCCTTGGAATTGTTTGGGAGTACGACTAGTCTCTATTGTTATTGGATCTATATTGTGAGACCGTGGAATGTTGAGGAACTTGGTTTGTTATCGAGGTTGATAATGAGGATTGGATATTAGTCTATTGCCTATAATAGTTGGTTTGGTCTGTTGATGGGTTAAGTGGAGTCAGTAAACTTGCTTCATTGAGGTTGTCTATAAATAGGATGAATTAGTGGGGTTCAAGTGTAAACTTACCCATGAGGTTATTTTATTACTCATTATGATTATGATGCTGACATCGAGTAACAGGAAGTATTCAAGTCTTTATTTGACGAGGTTAGTTGGCTTGTCCAACAATGTTTATAATTAAAAGGAACGTTAGCGTTTAAAGGTTTCGTGTGAAATGTGGTAGTGTTTGTGAGTCATGTGAACGTGTCTATAATTAACTGTTAAATAAATAATGAATGAGATAAAATCTGGATTTTTTGCACGTCTATAGTATTGACAATCAAGGGTTGGGGTTGCGATTCAGTCGCTCTCCTCTTAGGAGGGTCGTCTGCTCAACGCGTCCTTTTATTATTTTTAAAAACCGGATTTTTATCAAATGGATTTTATCAAATGGGGTTAGTTTGAGATCTTCATCTAATATGGTGGACGGAGTCGCGCCTGTTCGCATCTTGGTTTTGAACTTTTTGATGCTTTCGACGGGGAGCAGGAGGATGAAGTATGCCACCTTGTGTGTTGGTTCGAATTTGGCACCTTGTGTGTCCTGGTTGAATTGTGGGCACCTTGTGTGCTGGGAATTGACAACCTTGTCTGTTGCTCTATCATCGGCAAATGTAATTAAAATATATGGTCATTTATTGGAGTCGAGTAAGCTAATCTGCAGGTACTCTGTCAACGAGAGTAGTTGATGATTTTGGGATTGTATTGTTTGGAGAGGCTGTTGTAAATTTAGTTAATGGTTTTTTGGTTTGAGTTTGGGATCAGCGTGTTAATTTGTATAAATGTTTTTAAGTGGTTTATGAACAACCACAGTTGGTTTTCTTTTTGTTTTAAGCAGGTGTCGTACTCGGTATGTCCAGTTTTTAGGGAGAGCTGCCGTTTGTTTTCTGATTTTTCGTAAATTTGTATGTACTCAGTTTGCTGATTGGTGCTTTGTGTTGTTTATTGTCGTCACGCGCTTTCCCTTTCTTTGGTGGACCTGTGTGATCTTATTATTTAGAAATTATGCGGGAGCAGATTTCTCACAGGTTTACGCCAAAAAGTACTAGACTTGGTGGATGGTCCTGAGTGAGAGAGCAGTACTGATAGTTTTTATTACGTATCGTAGACTCTTCAGAACGTTTTGAATTTTCGGATTTGGCTATGTTTAAAAATACAGGATTTTGGCCTTGGTTTGCAAATAAGGGTCGTAATGGTTCCATTGTTAAACAAGTTTTACGTATTGGGATTTTAATACCATGGTTTGAAATATTTGCGCTAAACTTATTTCCGCTGCAATTTGTGATTTTTAGCCTAACGTTTTAAACGTGGGGTGACATGGAATATTCTCCGTATTTTAGTTTATTTATTTCACAGGTAAAGGTGGAGAATTATTGGGGTGTTACAGATGGGCGTTTTAGCTCTCTGTTTTCTTCCTTTGATGCCATGGGAGGCACAGCAGCATCAAATTCTTCTTACCAGCCCTAGATTGTACCGCTAAGCATGTTTTGGAGTGTTGATCGAAAGCACAGAAACTCTCCTTGACAACTTGTCAAGAGATAAAACCGTGACCTGATACCACACAGGATTTCTTCTTAGATTAATTCGGATACAACACCTAGTACAATCTAAGACCTCTTCTAAGTTCCTTTCGAACTCGAAAGCCTCTCAACCAACCCCTCTGTTGATTGAGCACTCACACTCTTGTAAGCTTAACTCTCTTACAAGCCTCTCTGGATTACCTCACAACCCAAAGCCCTCTTCGAGTAACAACACTACTTGAAGTAATTACAACTCGATTTGTAAGCTAAAAACTGTTTAGCAATTGTGTGTAGGAATGACTCAATTACTTTGTATGCTCAGGTGTGTGTTAAAYTGATTTGCTTTTTTGTATTTATAGATGAATATTATGCGTGGAATGGAAGCAGTAAGTCCACTTCACATCACTTCCTACTAAGTAGGAAATCATGCCTTAGTGGAACTTGGCATGCACGTCCATTTGCACACGTTCTATTAATCAGTAATAGTCGTTTTGTCCCTTAAATTTCTCAATTATAGTCATACGTACCAGCTATTTACTCGATTTTATTTCCTTAATTATCTCAAATCAGTTTAAGATATTTTTCACCAAAAATCTTTTTGCCGAAAACCACTTTTATAAAATATAATAAGGTGAAATTGGAATTTTCGTAAATTAATTCTAACAAGATAAAACTGGAAGGATTAAATAGATTTTCTTCGAAAATCAACTACCTAGGATTTATTTATTGCTTAAAGATATCTTTGTAACACTTATCCTTAATTTATATCTTTTAATAAAATTCCTTTATTAAATCCGATTTTATGCCTTATATTTTATTGAGCCATACTTTCACACAATAATGCTAAACTTACAATAAGCCTAAAATATAAAAATTCTAAACTTATTATACCCTGATGCTTCTAATATCGAATCACTAGTAGATCTCGAGTCTTGATTCTCCAAGGGACTCGAGTTCCTTGCACTTGAGTTTCTTCCTTGAACTCTTCAGTCTTCAAAGTCACAAAAGCTCCCTTTCCACTCTTGGATGATCCTAACTTCATTAAGACTTTTAAAAACTTATCTCCTGTAAATCACATCTAACACACACATCATTTATAAANCCTGGTAATTGCAATTTCGTTTGTGACAAGAAGAGCTTGAAGAAGTTGAAGCCTGCCCTAAGCCGAGAATCAGTGCTCGTGCGCTTCAATTAGACAGGTAACTTCTTAATCCTTGCTTGAATTTAACTTTGCATGTTTACCATTTGTAGTGGCTTTTGTGATTTTGGCTTGAATGGTTTGTGAATTTTCTTTGTTTTCCTTTCCTTTTCTTTTGCTTGTGTTCGATTTGTGTAGAATGTCTRAGGAGTTTAGCAATTCCCAAAATAGGTCTGAAAACTCCCCAATTATGACCGATGACGAATTAAGTGAGGACTCCCAACCATTAATTCAGAGAGCAAGAAGTTTATCCTCTAGGAGCGTAACCTCTAGGCCAAGTGCTTCTGATCCTTCACCTGCTAGACCTAGTAGTAGTATGCCTTCTTTTTCTAGAGGGGCAGGTATAGCTGGGGACGCTGGTACCGCCCTTAGGTTGTAGGAGGAGGAAATCCAATGGGCCGTGTCTAGTGGTCTGAAGGAAGAAATGGATAGATGTATGGCCCTAATCACACAAGAGGATGAACAGGTAGGTCCCTTTATGGACAAATCGTCCAGGGCTAGGGCCAAAGCTCCTAGAGATGAAAGGGGAAACTTCAGGACTACCAGGTTCCTGGACCTTGACAACCACCACTGGACCTCAGTTAGGTGGGATGATTTGAAGGAGAACGATGGTCCTGCCCACACTACTCTGGACAGTGAGTTCCTCCAGAAGGCTTATAACAGGAGGTATGACATAAGGGCTAGTGAGTTGTACGGGTTTGGGTCCAGCTTTGGCTATTGGTTTGAGGTACCTAACCCTTCTGACAAAGCCTACTCACCACCTAGATTCAGGATCCCTGCCTACACAACACATTTGGAACTAGGGGTTAGATTTCCTCTTCACCCCTTCATTGTAGAGTTGTATCCCAACTTGCTCCCAGTGCTATTCAGAGGATTATAAGCTTCATCTGGGTCTGCACCTTTATGGAGTTGGAGATGTCTACCAGGGTGTTCAGGATCTTGTTCTGGCTTAAGGCCTACAGAGGGACTTAAATCAAAACTGGCTGGTACTCCCTRGAGGTAGGTAAGGGAGGCAATGAGACATATGCCACCTCCTATCCTTTAGTGGGAGGAATGAAGAAGTGGACACATCAATGGCTGCGGCTCAGAGTTCCTTTACATGAGAAGCACCCTCACTTGTACGAGGCCAGAACTGAATTCACCAGGAACAAAGCCTTGGAGAGGAAAGCCTTATCCCCAAAGAGCCTTACCACAGAGAAGGAGATTGCCACTTTCTAGTGGTTTCAAGCCTATGGAGCCAACTCAAAGGGGAAAAGTCCTGTACCCAAAAACTGGCTGCCATATTTTGACCTTTTGAAGGTTGAATTATACCTGGCTGCTAGTGGTTTGAGCAGAAAAATCTCCAAAAGTAAGTCTTTTGAACGGATGTCTAACTAACCCCTTGATTCTTTGAATGCACTTTTATACCTTTATGCTTCCGATGATTTAATTCTGTGAACTAACCACATTGCATTTCAATGTGTATGCAGGTGAGGCTCAGGGGAAGCTGGACTGGTCTRTTTTGAACATCTGAAGAACCCCAACTAGAAATATCACTGCAAGCTCTTCTGAATCTGGTGCACTGAGAGATCAAATTGTGACTCTTGATAGTTTGGTGATTGAGCCAGAGGTTTTTAATCAACTGGTGAGGACAAAGCCTAGAGACCCCTGGACAGCAGAGAKCTTTCATYAACACTCCACAAACATGTCAAGCAGTACATCTGGGGCTGGTCAAGAGAATTGGCAGGCTGCGGGTACCTCCCATGGGGCATCAGGGGAAGAAAACAGAGGAGTTGAAACGCCTATCACCCCACATGGTGGGAGGAGATCAAGAGCTCCCACTCCTTCAAGGAGTGGTGGCAGGACCACATCTGGTCCTGGCTCTAGACTGACCAGAAGCAGGCTTAGGGTTTTAGATTTTGGAGCACTGAGGAGCACCAATTCCCCTCCACCTAGGAGAAGTCCATCCCCTATTCAGGGTGGTAGGATTGTCCAAAGAGGTGGGGTATCTATGGTTATCCCTGCAGGCCATGTGCCCACCCTTGGAGGTCAGTCTTCTCAAGCCCTGCAAGATCCTCAAGACCAGCCAAGTGACAAATGGAAGGGGAAAATTGATAATGTAGTGTCCTTGGACAGTGATGAGGAGGATGAAGCCAAAAGAAGGAAGGCTCAAGAGGATGTTGGCCTCCAGGTGGATAGGGAACTCCAGGAGGCAGAATGGAGCTCTGGTAGGGGTACCTTGCAGGATATGCCTAAGATAGGCCAATTKAGCAGCTTTGGGCACTGGTACTTTGAAGTTGGTGCAGGTACCTTTTCCTCAACTGCTTYAGCCCTGCTAGTGACGACTGGTGCCTCTGGCTTTGTGTCTGCACATATTGTTCCTTCTGCCAGCCTGGCTCCTATTGGCACTCCTCTCATATCTACTTTAGCAACAACAACAACATCAACCACAACAACCACAACAACAACAACAAGAACTACAACAACAACAGYARCAACAACAACAACAATGGCCACCATCAGGACCAGCCTCATCCTCATCAGGCGCATTATATGGGGCAGCCCCCATTCCAATTGTAGTAAGGTGTGCATTTGGAGAAGCTAGGACCTACCTCAACAGGGGTTTGGATGGGGCAAACCTGGATGAGAGCAACCTGGTTGCCAGGAACTTGCTTTTCCATGCCATATCTCCTTATGATGCTCCCATTATGGAAAATGATAGAGTTTCCAACCAACTCTTTGAATATCACATGGCCCAAGTAAGATCTTTTGTTCCCAAATTTCCAGCTTCAATTTAATATAACTTTTCTGAAATATTTGAAGGTAACCTTGATGCCTATTGTTTCATTTTGTGCAGGCCATTAAGTTTGGACTGATCACCTCTCTCAGCTTCGAGGCGATGACCTATGCTTGTTTTGGTCTTGCTCACAGGACCAGGCAGATTGAGAGGAAGCACTTGACCCTTGAACAAAATTATGAGCACCTAGAGGGACTCTAGTAGTGAAATTGAGAGAGTATAGGGTAATCAGAGGACTGCCCTTAACACAACTGGCACTCTGGAGGAAGAGAAGAAGAAGAACACAGAAGCAAGGGACCAGGCTCAAGAGAGCAAAGAGAAGGCTGAGAAGAGGGTCACGGAGCTGGTTCAGGATTTGTCATTCAGAGACATAAAGATTAATGAGCTTTTTGGGGAATTTAAAACTAAAAGTAAAGGAACACGAGATGCGTTTTTTTCACAAACACAGAAACTCTCCTTGACAACTTGTCAAGAGATAAAACCGTGACCTGATACCACACAGGATTTCTTCTTAGATTAATTCGGATACAACACCTAGTACAATCTAAGACCTCTTCTAAGTTCCTTTCGAACTCGAAAGCCTCTCAACCAACCCCTCTGTTGATTGAGCACTCACACTCTTGTAAGCTTAACTCTCTTACAAGCCTCTCTGGATTACCTCACAACCCAAAGCCCTCTTCGAGTAACAACACTACTTGAAGTAATTACAACTCGATTTGTAAGCTAAAAACTGTTTAGCAATTGTGTGTAGGAATGACTCAATTACTTTGTATGCTCAGGTGTGTGTTAAACTGATTTGCTTTTTTGTATTTATAGATGAATATTATGCGTGGAATGGAAGCAGTAAGTCCACTTCACATCACTTCCTACTAAGTAGGAAATCATGCCTTAGTGGAACTTGGCATGCACGTCCATTTGCACACGTTCTATTAATCAGTAATAGTCGTTTTGTCCCTTAAATTTCTCAATTATAGTCATACGTACCAGCTATTTACTCGATTTTATTTCCTTAATTATCTCAAATCAGTTTAAGATATTTTTCACCAAAAATCTTTTTGCCGAAAACCACTTTTATAAAATATAATAAGGTGAAATTGGAATTTTCGTAAATTAATTCTAACAAGATAAAACTGGAAGGATTAAAAGATTTTATTCGAAAATCAACTACCTAGGATTTATTTATTGCTTAAAGATATCTTTTTAACACTTATCCTTAATTTATATCTTTTAATAAAATTCCTTTATTAAATCCGATTTTATGCCTTATATTTTATTGAGCCATACTTTCACACAATAATGCTAAACTTACAATAAGCCTAAAATATAAAAATTCTAAACTTATTATACCCTGATGCTTCTAATATCGAATCACTAGTAGATCTCGAGTCTTGATTCTCCAAGGGACTCGAGTTCCTTGCACTTGAGTTTCTTCCTTGAACTCTTCAGTCTTCAAAGTCACAAAAGCTCCCTTTCCACTCTTGGATGATCCTAACTTCATTAAGACTTTTAAAAACTTATCTCCTGTAAATCACATCTAACACACACATCATTTATAAATGAGTTTGCTTTTTATTTGTTTATTCATTCATCAAAACTAGGGTTAGTTCAACAATATCCCCCCTTTTTGATGAATGACAAACAAGCAAACTCTTAAATCATTTAAACCAATAGATATGATCAGTGTGTTAGTTTCATAATTTAACCAATGTAGCACATGACATATAAAGTTAATTTATTTTTAGATAATCATTTAAACTTTATTGAACTTTAAAACAATTGATTACCTTATATGTGCTTTGCGGCAGAACTTGCTCATCCACTGTTGTTTCCCAAGAGGTTTTCCCTTTCTTCCCCCTTTGGAATTCATCAAAAAACATAGACACAAGTATATATTTCTCATAGCACAGCACCAAGTTAAATTGCTGGTACCTTTTCAACACATATAAATAGCAAGTATGCAAGCAAGTCATCACAAATATTTAACTCAGCAGATTATTTATATATATATGCAAGGTGCAAAGCCTATAATAGTTCAACCATTAGAAACACAAGCACCCTTGTCCAAAAACCAAAGTCAACCGAATCCAAAAGATTTAGTTACAGACCCAATTAATAATTGTTTGATAATAATAATTGGAAGGAATTAGGATAGGCTAAATAATAGAGTGGGATAGGGGAAGGAACACGGCTTCATGAACCACCACCACCAAGCTCTGCAAGGATCTCAAAAAGCTTCTGCCCTTTGTCCAACTACATAGATGCTGAAGTGAGACCACTAACTATATTCTTCGCATTCATAGCCTGATGTCCCAGCATAGCTTCTGTGGTAGAAAAGCGAGCCAAGACTTGATCCAGCTTGCCATGCAGAGACTGAACCTCACCTTTGAGACTCTTTAGTTCCTCAGTAATGTGAGAGGGACTGAAGCTCCTAAAGCCAAGACTGGTGGTCAATTCCAGACCACTCCTATGCATCTCAGGCACAGACACAGACTCAACAGGCACATCTCGTGGAGGATCTGCAGCCTTTTGTGGAGGAACTTCTGTCACTGGTGGAGGAATATCAGCAGTACTTGGAGGAACTTGAGCTAGAGTAACTTGAGCTGCTTGAGCTGGAGGAACTGGAGCTGCTAGTGGAGGAACTTGAGCTTTAGTTTCCTTAGGTACATTTGGCTTTGTCTCTTCCTCATCGAGCTCAAATATAACCTGCACATATTCCATTTCACTCCCCTTTCTGGTATTCCTGGTGCTTTTCCTATGAGCAGAACCACTCCTTCCTCTGCCCCTACCACCCCGTCTACTAGTGGGCTTAACCACTACTTCTTCTTCTTTCCTGAGTCTCTTCAAAAACATGTTCAACCTTCTTTAGACTCTTAACATCATCAGTTTCCATCTCACTAGTCTTATTCTCATTCGCTTCTTCTGGTTCCTCTTTCTCCTGAAAAACACACTCTCCCTCCTTCACATCTAATCCCCATCTATGCAGAGTACTGGGTTGAATAAAGAGGTTTGTCTGCATAGGTAAAACTTCCTTATCAAGTTTGATGTTATACCCCTCAAGGAAAGTCATCAGCAAGTTGCCATATCCAATTTTCATATTTCGATTAATGCAGTGGGTGAGATGTTGTATTATCAAAGAAGGAAAATTAATTTTGATTTTGTTTTTAAGGCAGTAGATTAACACAGCATCAAGATGGTTTGCTTTATCTCGATGTTGTGTTCTAGGGATTATGGAACGAAAGATAAGATTAAAGAGTAATTTTTGAATGGGGCTGAAATTTTGTGGTTTTTTTTTTCACAAAATCAGGATGACCCCAATTGACTCAACCATACTATCAATGCTCACACCCTCAACAGACTTCCTCACCTTCTTCTCATCTATAACTTCCTCTTAAGCCCCTTTGAAATAATTCACAAAACCCTGAAATGCGTCACTTAAATCCTCAACAGTGAATTCAATGGATCTATTTTTAATCTTAAAGGAGCAGAGTCCATTATCATTGTTAAAACTCTTAATAATCTGATCCATTTATGAATATGACATAACATTTTTAAATCCAACTTCAAATAAAGTAGTCCACCCTTGATATTCCAGAATGTCAAGCAATTGAGTGAACTTACATGCAACATCCCAGTCGAGATTGATGGCCCTTCCCATGATGTAGTTTGTACAACGAGCCTCAATTCGAGCACGAGCATGAGTCTTCCCTTTCATGGGAATTTTGTCCCCGAGTTCCACCAAGTCAAAATCTTCGAAGCTTTCAATTTTTCTCTTATTCGAGCCCTCAGCATGAGCCATGTTCACATCAGTTGAAAGATTTGAGAATTTTGATGGAATTGGTGAAATATCCATGGGAGAGAAATTTGAATGTTGCGATGAAAACAGGGGTTTTGTGTGAGTTGGAGATTGGAATTTCAGAGAGTTTTGTGTGTTTTGTGGGTTTAGGAAGGGGTTTTGCATGTTTAAATAAGGTTTGAAAGTGACGTTTGAGATGTGTGGTGAAAATATGGTGAGTTTAACTTGTGCGGTAAAAAATGAAGGAGGGTAATTAATTGTGTCAGTACTTGAGTGTTATGGGTTCAATTGATATGACAAGGAAGGGTGAATACTTATATGCAATGAATCAAGTTGAAGATGCATTCAGTTGAGAGTATTTAGGAAGCTTAATTTTCGAATGCAAGCCAGCTAATTTTTAGGATATATTTTGGATATAAAATTTGTAATTTAATAATTAGCCGGATAAAATAAAAAATAAAAAATAATTTGTTTTGTGGAAAGATTAATTTGACCTTGAACTATTGAACAAAACAAATTTGGGCCTTGACACTTAAGCGCATAATATGAATAACCTTTGTAAAAACATAGGTGACAACATGTTAACACACAAGTGATGTACATGCATTTACTCAGTGTAATGTTATTCACATAAAATTGTGCATGAGATATATGTACAAGTCTTTGTCTTAGAGATCATACCTTGGGAATTTYGGAGCACACCTTTAGGATAGTTGAATCATCCCAAGTTCCATGCGCATTCTTTCAAAACGATCTATTGCTAGTGGCTTAGTCAAAATATCAGCTACTTGATTCTCAGTTTCACAAAAATCCAATTTGATTAAGCGTTTTTCAACATAATCTTTTAAGAAATGATGTCTTATATGAATATGTTTGACTCTTGAGTGATGTACTRGATCTTTTGAAATACAAATAGCACTGGTATTATCACAATAAATTGAGATACAATCATACCTTAATCCAAAGTCTCTTAATTGTTGTTTGATCCAAAGGACTTGTGAACAACATGCTGCTGCGGCTACATACTCATCCTCTGCAGTAGAGAGAGCTACAATATTTTGTTTCTTAGATGCCCAAAAAACTAGACATGACCCAAGGAATTGGACTATTCTTGAGGTATTCTTTCTTTTTACTAAGTCACCTGCATAGTCAGTATCTGTAAAGCCTTTTAAATCAAAGTTGTCACTTCTATAATAGAAGAGACTTAGATTCTCAGTTCCTTTTAAATACCTGAATATCCTTTTCACAGCAATTAGATGTGATTCCTTAGGATTGGACTGAAAACGAGCACATACACCAACACTAAAGGATATATCTAGATGTGATTCCTTAGGATTGGCTTGATCTAAGTTATACTTTTTCAAAAGTTCCTTAATATATTTTTGCTAATGGATGAAGTTCCCCCTCTCTGTTTGCTTTATTTGCAAACCCAAAAAGAAGTTCAACTCACTCATCATACTCATGTCAAATTCTCCACTCATTAAGTAAGCAACGTATTTACACAGTTTTTCATTAGTAACACCAAATATAATGTCATCCACATAGATTTGGACAACTAAAAGATCAATTCCTTTAGCTTTCAAAAATAAAGTTTTGTCAACTTTTCCTCTTTTCAAATCATTTTGTAAAANAGCAGATTATTTATATATATATGCAAGGTGCAAAGCCTATAATAGTTCAACCATTAGAAACACAAGCACCCTTGTCCAAAAACCAAAGTCAACCGAATCCAAAAGATTTAGTTACAGACCCAATTAATAATTGTTTGATAATAATAATTGGAAGGAATTAGGATAGGCTAAATAATAGAGTGGGATAGGGGAAGGAACACGGCTTCATGAACCACCACCACCAAGCTCTGCAAGGATCTCAAAAAGCTTCTGCCCTTTGTCCAACTACATAGATGCTGAAGTGAGACCACTAACTATATTCTTCGCATTCATAGCCTGATGTCCCAGCATAGCTTCTGTGGTAGAAAAGCGAGCCAAGACTTGATCCAGCTTGCCATGCAGAGACTGAACCTCACCTTTGAGACTCTTTAGTTCCTCAGTAATGTGAGAGGGACTGAAGCTCCTAAAGCCAAGACTGGTGGTCAATTCCAGACCACTCCTATGCATCTCAGGCACAGACACAGACTCAACAGGCACATCTCGTGGAGGATCTGCAGCCTTTTGTGGAGGAACTTCTGYCACTGGTGGAGGAATATCAGCAGTACTTGGAGGAACTTGAGCTAGAGKAACTTGAGCTGCTTGAGCTGGAGGAACTGGAGCTGCTAGTGGAGGAACTTGAGCTTTAGTTTCCTTAGGTACATTTGGCTTTGTCTCTTCCTCATCGAGCTCAAATATAACCTGCACATATTCCATTTCACTCCCCTTTCTGGTATTCCTGGTGCTTTTCCTMTGAGCAGAACCACTCCTTCCTTTGCCCCTACCACCCCGTCTACTAGTGGGCCTTAACCACTACTTCTTCTTCTTTCCTGAGTCTCTTCAAAAACATGTTCAACCTTCTTTACACTCTTAACATCATCAGTTTCCATCTCACTAGTCTTATTCTCATTCGCTTCTTCTGGTTCCTCTTTCTCCTGAAAAACACACTCTCCCTCCTTCACATCTAATCCCCMTCTATGCAGAGTACTGGGTTGAATAAAGAGGTTTGTCTGCATAGGTAAAACTTCCTTATCAAGTTTGATGTTATACCCCTCAAGGAAAGTCATCAGCAAGTTGCCATATCCAATTTTCATATTTCGATTAATGCAGTGGGTGAGATGTTGTATTATCAAAGAAGGAAAATTAATTTTGATTTTGTTTTTAAGGCAGTAGATTAACACAGCATCAAGATGGTTTGCTTTATCTCGATGTTGTGTTCTAGGGATTATGGAACGAAAGATAAGATTAAAGAGTAATTTTTGAATGGGGCTGAAATTTTGTGGTTTTTTTTTTCACAAAATCAGGATGACCCCAATTGACTCAACCATACTATCAATGCTCACACCCTCAACAGACTTCCTCACCTTCTTCTCATCTATAACTTCCTCTTAAGCCCCTTTGAAATAATTCACAAAACCCTGAAATGCGTCACTTAAATCCTCAACAGTGAATTCAATGGATCTATTTTTAATCTTAAAGGAGCAGAGTCCATTATCATTGTTAAAACTCTTAATAATCTGATCCATTTATGAATATGACATAACATTTTTAAATCCAACTTCAAATAAAGTAGTCCACCCTTGATATTCCAGAATGTCAAGCAATTGAGTGAACTTACATGCAACATCCCAGTCGAGATTGATGGCCCTTCCCATGATGTAGTTTGTACAACGAGCCTCAATTCGAGCACGRGYATGAGTCTTCCCTTTCATGGGAATTTTGTCCCCGAGTTCCACCAAGTCAAAATCTTCGAAGCTTTCAATTTTTMTCTTATTCGAGCCCTCAGCATGAGCCATGTTCACATCAGTTGAAAGATTTGAGAATTTTGATGGAATTGGTGAAATATCCATGGGAGAGAAATTTGAATGTTGCGATGAAAACAGGGGTTTTG
>SNQN01000671.1:81876-96940 GCA_008642245.1 Bassia scoparia
ACGAGATGCGAGTTTTCACAAACACAGAAACTCTCCTAGACAACTTGTCAAGAGATAAAACCGTGACCTGATACCACACATGATTTCTTCTTAGATTAATTCGGATACAACACCTAGTACAATCTAAGACCTCTTTCAAGTTCCTTTCGAACTCGAAAGCCTCTCAACCAACCCCTCTGTTGATTGAGCACTCACACTCTTGTRACCTTAACTCTCTTACAAGCCTCTCTAGATTACCTCACAACCCAAATCCCTCTTCAAGTAACAACTCTACTTGAAGCAATTACAACTCGATTTGTAAGCTAAAACCTGTTTAGCAATTGTGTGTAGGAATGACTCAATTTCTTTGTATGCTCAAGTGTGTGTTAAACTGATTTGCTTCTTTGTATTTATAGATGAATATTATGCATGGAATGGAAGCAGTAAGTCCACTACACATCTTTTCCTACTAAGTAGGAAATCATGCCTTAGTGGAACTTGACATGCACGTCCATTTGCACACGTTCTATTAATCAGTAAATTATAACCGTTTTGTCCCTTAAATTTCTCAACAACCTTGCCTTGAAGATCAAGTCATACGTACCAGCTATTTACTCGATTTTATTTCCTTAAGATATTTTTCACCAAAAATCTTTTTGCCGAAAAACACTTTTATAAAATATAATAAGGTCAAATTGGAATTTTCATAAATTAATTCTAACAAGACAAAACTGGAAGGAATAAAAAGATTTTATTCGAAAATCAACTACCTAGGATTTATTTCTTGCTTAAAGATATCTTTTTAACACTTATCCTTAATTTATATCTTTTAATAAAATTCCTTTATTAAATCCAATTTTATGCCTTATATTTTATTGAGTCATACTTCCACACAGTAATGCTAAACTTACAATAAGCCTAAAATATRAAAATTCTAAACTTATTATACCCTGATGCTTCTAATATCGAATCACCTGTGGATCTCGTGTCTTGATTCTCTAAGGGACTCGAGTTCCTTGCACTTGAGTTTCTTCCTTGAACTCTTCAGTCTTCAAAGTCACAGAAGCTCCCTTTCCACTCTTGGATGATCCTAACTTCATTAAGACTTTTAAAAACTTATCTACTGTAAATCATATCTAATACAAACATCATTTATAAACACATGAGTTTGCTTTTTGTTTGTTAATTCATTTGTCAAAACTAGGGTTCAACACATGTATTCAGTCAAACCTGCCAGGGGTACACTTCCCCCCAAGACATAGGTGATTTAATATGTTTGAATATTAAACACATAAGTTTTGTAAATTAACTTACTTATGCAAAAGATAATTATGCAAAATTATTTGAGGTAAAAAATCCCTTTAAAATCTTTAGCATAAATTTAACCAAAGATATAATCTTATGGCACCTGGCTCTGTGTAAACAGCAGGATTTTACCAGGTGACATAATCATTCTGGTGCGCTGCTTGCAATGAATCAGGATTTTTGGATCAGATAAATAACTCATAATTACTGATACTTCTCATAAAGAATAGGATTTAACCAGGGGACATAATATGTTGGTAGACCTGGTTCTTGGTGAACAGGATTATTGTTAGATTACATGATCATGCTGACACAGTTATCTCATAAAGATTTAAGGATCTTTTACTGTGTAGTCTTTCACACACACTAGTAGCCTACTCAAATGAGTAGATTTTACTAGGTGGCTTCTTCACCAAGCCTAACACTTACTCTGTAGAAGAGTAGGATTTAACCAAGTGGCTCTTCACAGCCTGGTACCTAGCTTTGTAGAAGTGTAGGATTTAGGTGTATTATCTCTATTGAGATGAAATACTTAGGAAAATGTTGTCAGCAACTACCACTTCTTTGTCCAACTTTGAAAACAACTAACCACTTTTTTTTTTTAAAAAAAAATAACACTACCACTTTTTATCAACTGTTGTGAGAACACGACCATGGCAAGATTTCTGGTGAACAAAACCACAAAACTCAGTCATGGGCCCTACACCAAGGCTGTTTCAGGCATCCCTCCCGGAATCAATGAAATGACACAATAGCCTCCTTTTACTTCTCCATTTAAATCCCAATTTTCCTTCCCATTTAAATACTCTCTGCTCCCCCTTCATTCTTCTTTCTTCTACTCTCGCACAGCATCACCAGTATCACAATCTTCACAACCTCCTTCTCTGTTCTTCCTTTTCCTTCCTCTCTGTTATGCCCCTTCTTCTTCCTCGCAATGCTCACTTCCTCAAGTTATAAAAAACCCAAAACAAAATTAAAACAACGCCGAAAAACAATAAAAAATCAATTGGAGAAGGTATAAACATTCATATAATCAAAACCTCAAACAAAGATCCTAAATTTTCAACTTAAACCCACATCTTAACAAAGAAAAAAATCCTTACCAAATCCGCAATTCAAAGAATTGCTAGAAATTGTGAATTCGAACAACATCAAAATCAGAACATTTTGAACTTATCAACCAAGCCCAATTCATCTTCACATTACTTAATCCAATTTAATTGATCAAAGGGTCTAAAAATTTGACTTGGAAATTGAGGTCGACGAATTAAGCTGTGAAACCAAATTAATGGCTTCCATACTCGAAGTTAGCCCAGAACAAATTAATGCTTCCAAATTTAGAGCTAACCCACAACAAAAAAAAAAAAAATCAAAAGGGATTGAATAAAAAATTGATTTAAGGACATACCCATAAGATTGAGGAGACACTAGCAAAATTTGATTGTTCAGATCAAATATGACAAGGATTAATAGTTTGCGTGGGTAATATACCAAGTACAAGAAAGAAGGTGGCGTGTGAGAATTGCGTGCAAATAACAAGGTTGTTGATTTTCGGGTTTGGACTGTTGAGTAACAGAGTGAAGAAGATGAGGTAGATGAGAGAAGATTGGAGAGGAGAAAGAGAGATATAATGATAGAAGAAGGCAGTCAAAAGATAACTCAAACGAAATAAAGAGGAAAGAAGAAAGAAAAAAGAAAAGAAAAGGGGTAATAAGGGGGGCAAAAGGGTAATTTGACTGAAAATGAGGAGAGAAAGGTGGTATTAGTGGGTCCACATATCGGAGAATGGTTTGTTTGGTCGGAAACGTGGGGTGGGTCGTGGTTCACAAACATTTGATAAAATGGGTAGTTGTTTTTTTTTTTAAAAAAAGTGTGGTAGTGTGTTTCAAATTCGACAAAAAGTGGATAGTTGCTGACAAATTTTCCAATACTTACAAATTAATTAAATTACTAAAATAAACACTAGAAAAAGAAAAAAATACAACAAATCGGCTTTAGATGCTTTCATAATATTACACAAATATTACATGTGTTGATTTTCATAATTATTTATATGTTTTACAAAAGTAATTAACATATGATAAATAAAAGTGCTTGAAGAAATATGTTTCCATTTCAATTAACCAAACTTAGAATGGTACCTTTGAGTTGATTTGCATTCCATATATTGGGTAACTCAATGCCATCGATTCCATAAGTCTGTAGTGTTCCAGTCCATGCTTTGAGAATGGATCTGATATGACCCTTCAAAGTAGCTAAAGCTTCCCATGAATACCAGCTTTCTGGACTGGCAACTGAGCTTCTAAAACCAGGTCACAAACTACTAGTGGTCTTTACCTGACCTTCTCTGTTGTAATATTTGGCACCCTCTGCATATAAGCTGCTAGTCTTTTGTTGCATCCTCTCTAGTTCATCAACCAGATCCAAGCACTCTAAAAGAGTCTGCTCATTTTGAGGCTGGTTGTCACTAAGAGAGTCTAAGGGAGGTAGCAACTTCCATAGTATCAGTGCTAGTTTCAAAACAAAGGGTGGTAGGTGAGTGACCAGTTGATCTCCTTGACAGTGGTTCTTAAATGAAGAGGGGCTTGGCAACTCTTGCAACGATAACCTTTATTTTATTTTTATCATCCCAGCTCTTCTTTAAAACATTAAATCTCATACTCATAAAATATTGTAATGAACGGTCTATTGCTACGGTTCAACTATTGCACTGGTCATATGTATAGCAACGATCCATAGTACCTTTTGGCAACGATTAAATTTATAGCAACGGTCTATGGCAACAGTTTAGGCCAATCGTTGCCTTATGTGTTCTATAGCAATGATTTATCAAGTCTATTGCAACGGTCACCTTTTAACCATTGCCATTGATGTGACTAAAAACCGCGAAGCTTTAATTCTTTAATTATTTTGGCRGTCCGAAAAAATTACTTTGGCCTTTTCAATTCATTTTCATTTTCATTTTGAAACACTCGTTTTCAAACTCTCTTCCTCGCGCTTTCACCTCGTTCCTAAGCTCTCACTTCAAACTGCCATTGTCGCACTTTCACTCATTCTCTTTCCATCAAATTTTCATTCTGTTTCACAGTCGTTTTTAAGATTTTTCATTGTTAGGGTTTGAAGTAGACTTGGGGACGAATTTTGGGCGAATTTGTGGTTCATTTTTGGGGATTCGAAAGCTGTTGCACTACTGCCGTTGTTGCGTTGTGGTTGCTTTTATGAGTTTTGTTTCGATTTTGTATTTAAATTTTGAGTGAGTTTTGTGGTTGAATTATTTTGATGTCATAAAGTGTGATATTTTTTCATTTTGTATGGCATGTCTGAATTTCTGAGAATTCYTTGTACTCTCAATCTTCCATTCTCTATTTCTTTTTCACTGTAATTTTCGTTCCCCTTTTCAATGTCAATTTCGAAACATTTAAATTTCTGGGTAAATTGAAGTTTTAGGGAGTAATTGTAATTTTCTGGAGTTGTAACATTATGTTTGAGTTAGGCTTGTTGGCCGGATTTGGAAGTTTAACAATGGAAATGAGTTWTTATATAACTCAGTGTAGTAATTCGTTCTTAATTTATATTTATTTTTATTTTATTATCAACTATCCTCATAAACAGTTGGTTTTGGTTAGCTCATTTCACTTTGGTCCAAATTGGTTAAACTTTAATTAATTATGTTTCATTTATGTCTCTTAAGGATTACAATTCTAGGTTGTCCCTGTATCGAGATAAGGCAAAGAAAAAGACATTTGTAGCGCAGTTCGTAGCTCCTAATGGGTACAAATATTGTCTTTGCTCTTCCCATCCGCATTTGAGTTGTACGAAATTTTTCTTTCATATTTGCCTTGATGTCAGCTTTAATTACCTTGATACGCATCATTACAAGATCTGATTTCCTATCTGCATACAAATATTGTCTTTCTTCTTCCTATTTGAATATAAGTTCTTCAAAATTTTGCTTTAATATCTGCCTCCATGGAAGCTTCAATTACCATGATATGCATCATCATAAGATTTTCTGAAACCAACAAGATTATTATTTTCAAATAACAACTTTTGTTTCTTGTCACTTCTTCGATGCACCAAAGGGAAGCACTATTTAAGTTTGCTTTTAGTTTGATAGGATTTGATTATGTTGTCAATCGTGATACTTGCTCAGGAATGCTTATATTCATCTGTATGCCATAGGTTTGAGGTAGTGASTGTCATTATCAAGCCATGTAACCAACTGAAAATCACCTTCCTGGAGCTTTGCGTCTTATCTTATACAAGTATTTTATGCATCATTATCACAGTAGGTTAGTCCGGTGCAATGCATGGCTTAGCTTCATCTTACATTATGGAAAGTAGTGTTACAGAAATGTTGAACGTAATATCAAAAAAGAAAAAGAGGTTTTATTATTGTATAATCTAACTGCATTATTTATTATTTATGGCAATTATGGGTGATATAGTTTTACACTTTTACATTATACCCAAAGGGCTAAAGGATAAAAAGAGGCATTGCATGTGTAATGGAATATGGAAAGTTTTTTTAAAATTTATTTTCTATAGGGAATCATATGAAAGTTACGCAATTTTGGACGAATTAGCCAGGCATTTTGGGTGAATTTGTGGGACGTTTTTGGTGAATTTTTGGCGAAGTTAAAGGTAATTTTTTGATTTTATTTTTGCTGTGTTTGTTATGTATATATAATGGCTAATGCAACTGTCAAATATTGATGATTTTTTATTATACTACATGATATTTATTATATGTTGCAAATGATATTGCTTTTATGTTTTGATTGTAACTTATATGATTTTGATGCATGCAGATGAAAAAAGGAGTAGACACCAAGTTGATGGAGAACGAAATGTGTTGCCAGCTTATGAGAAGCAGAGGATGGAAAATTTGAAGAAAAATGCAGAAATCATGGAATCAAAAGGCTATGAAAGTTTAGCGAACAAGATTTTAAAAGACAAAGCTGAACACTTTTCAAAACATGCACTAGATGAGGAGACAATTTCAAATGAAGTTGGAGAGTACAATACTAGAAATGAGAAAAGAAGCATGAAGGTATGCAATTTGACAATTTTTTTTAGTTTTGAGTGTTTTGAGTGTTACTTGAACTGTATCTAATCTATACATTATATTCTATTTTTTGTCTAATCTATTGTGTTAGGATCAGTTTTGGATTAATTCGATTACCTTAAGCTTAAGCAAGTTTGATGATGGATGTTCTATTCTTTTTAATTCAAGGTTCTATTTTTGTGTATTCAATTTCAAGCTGAGTATCATGTTATTGGCTAATTTCAAGCTGAAAATAAATGTCTTCTAGAATAATATTTATAGTAATGGAGGTGTTTTGATTATAACCCTAATCCCTAAATTTGCAACCTGTCAATGATAGTTATGGCGAATTTCAGCTGCAAAGTTTGAACTAATTTGATAGTATTGGAGGTGTTTGACTATATATATCTATGAAGAATGTTAGTGTCATAGTAAGAACACATACTGTAATATAAAGGCTACAAGTGTACATCGAATTGGTTTTTCATGCTGTAGATTCAACATGTTTAACCTATAATATAGCATGTTTAATAGTTTTGAGATGCAATTGTGTGTTTTTTTCGTTTAAGGCTCTATATTTATTTTGATAGCGAGACAAATAGACAATAAATATATTTTCATTTTCATGTTTCTAGTTCCACATGAGACCCAAATGAAGGCAATGCAACCAGAAAATGCATCCGACCAAATCTGGGACCTGGGCAATTTTTGACAAACCGTGTATCATTGCAAGTTCAGAAGCAACAAGATGAATGTATGAAGGAACAAGCATAAAGAACAGATGCACTAGATGATGTGAGCTCTAAACGCATGACTCATTTATGAGAAACAACAATGGGTGCAACAAGGTGGAACTTTAGCGTCTTACGAAAATCAGAGGCAGCATGGTGTGTCCCCAAATCAGTTCAATGGCTAAAATTCTGAGTAAACAAGCTTCAATGCAAGGCATCGAACAATCTGCACAACAACAACAAGAACAAGTACACAAGCCTTATGTTCAACCAGAGAAGAAGAAACAAGAAAAGAAGTCTGCCCTCCTGGCAGCATATCTAAATATCTCGATAACGTAAAAAAGAAGCGTAAAACGCAAATCGTGCAGGTCCTTATGAAAAATGAAATGCCTTAAAGAACGAGGCAATCTGAATCTGGTTTGCAATCTTCCCAATTCAGATGGAAGTGAATTAGAGAAGGAAGTTCAACCTGATTTGGAACTTAGGAGACAACGTTGATTTGGTGGCGCATAAACCAGAATCAACACCTACAATGGAAGCGACAAAGAAAGGTTGATGATTCTCAAAGGATGATTCCTTATATATTTTTTTAAAATTATGTAAAGTTTTATTTATGCTTCTTTTATCATGCAGCCTATGACTATTTTGGGTTCTTGAGATTTTGACTTGCATTCCGAAAATTTTGAGATATACCTTATTATGAGGTTAAGGAACATAAAATACGCAAAATTTGGATTATTAACGCTAAAAAAGAGAGACCATAGAAGCCCAAGTAAGAAGACATTATGCAGCAACAACCTATAAAAATCGTGCACTCATGCGTATCCTCTTGTCTTGCATTCCGAAAATGGTGTAATTTGGTAACTTTCGCATTCCAAATTATTGCTATTGGTGCTTGGAATTTATGAAAGGACCAGATTCATGGTCTCTATTCCAAGTTTGATTCTTGATTTTTTGCATGTGCTTTGTTTTCAAGTTTGAATCCCATGTTTAGGTTGCATGTTCTGAGTGTATAGAGCCCCTGAAGTTAGTTAAAATCTGGTCCACATAATCCTTATTTTGTGAATAGTCTGGACTCTTCTCTCTGATGCATCGTTCAATTCATTTATTGAAAGCTGATTGTTAATGCAAGTTTCTCCCTCAAATTGTAAGATGTAGTTATATATAAATATATATCTAATAATCATGAGCATTGCTTTGATACGAATTTTTGAGTGCTGTAAATTTGTAACATTATAGCATAACACTGGTGTAATAAAATCAAATTGTTGGTATGCTGCTTGTAGTTACAAATTGTTTTATTCCTGAAATTAAACACTTACCCCTGTTGTTTCTGAAAGCTACATGTCCAGTGTTTGATCACTGCCTTTTTTCTCTTGATGGGAAACTATGTTGGTTGAGGTCTTACACTAGCATCTATGCACATCAGCTTTCCAGCTCTCTAATTTTTTTTGCCTTGTATTATAAACATTATTTCCTTATATTCTGCATGAAAACTATCCTTTTTTATTGACTTCTTATGAATTCATGATTTGTCATATGCTTCTCTACTCCCTGAAGCATGAATCATCCTTTAATTAATATTTCCCCTTTGGTTCATTGCTGTTGTATAACATAAAAAAATGCCAAAATCAAGTAGACCTTAGTTCCACCAACTTCTTGCTTACCACTTTCAGTCTGTTGTAATTCCACTCTTTCTAAAAGGTTGCAACTTGCAATTTAACCCAAAGGGCCCATTTTTAAGATAAGTGAAGTGAAAGTAAACAAGCAACTTAACTAAAGTAACTATGGTTCCATCCATGGCAATGCAACTTTATTCTCATTCCCCAAACATAAAGCCAATATCTGTTATGTTGAAAATAAGATCAGAAGTATTTGGGATGACGACTGTGAGTCACACTAGACACTTTTTTCACAAATAAAAATATGAACTCATACTGTTCTTGTTTTTCTATATACCATAAGTCACAACAATTTTTTGATGACATTAGCTCAGAAAGGTGTTTTCAAAAAACATGCAATAATTACAAACGGCATAATGGAGTATTATTTTATGTGTTCATTTATCGTCTACGTTGCTCTTATTTTGACCATGATTTCAAGTTACAAACAGTTCTTTCTTTCGATTTAATTTAATTTCATGCTGATTTTGTTTCTAATGCAGCCACAGAGATGTAGAGGCCCAACAAAGCTTCTTGAAGCACATGCTCGAACACTGGACGAACGTCCTCCAATTGTTCTTAACTCAAAAGGACAACTTGTTGGTCCTTCTCAAAAACGTTTTGGTGACTATACTCGCTTCTTGGGGACCGTGGCTAGAGATCTTGATATGGCCCCACTCAATTATTGTAATTCAAGTGCATTACCTACGCACGACAAGATGTGGAACTATGTTCAAGTATGTTCTGAATCCACTTTTATTTTTTTGTTGGCATCGTCATTAGTTGTCCACATYGCTTGGCCAACTTAAGGGTTTAAATTCGATTCATCCAATTTAATTGACCGAAGGGTTTAAATTCGATTCATCCAATTTTAATGTCCCTTTGTAATCCCAAAACCTTCCCATATCTTGAATGCTTTTTTTTAAAGGATTAGGTGGGGAAAATTACATGTCATGCTAATACTGATTTAAATATTAATCTCATATTTTCTAATTATCATATTATTGCAAAATAAACAACCTATGTGTAGGAAAAGTACCTAATTCCGAATGAAGGCAGAAAGTGGTCRATGGAAACGATGGATGTTGCTTGGCGAAGATTGAAGTATAAAACAAAAAAGGAAGTGGTCAGGGAAAACAAGCGCCCAAAAACAGTCCCTGAAAATCAACTCCAAATTCTTGTAAAGTATTGGAATGACCCAAAAATTCAGGTTAGTTATGAGACGTGTTAGTATTGTTTTCATTTTCCTATTTCAAAAGTTACTCATGCATTTTACTTACTAGGGACAAAGCAAGAAGAACAAAGCAAATCGTCAATGCCTAGATGATATGCAGACTATGGGAGCAAGGTCATTTGTAACTTTGTGACATGAGTTGGTAAATAATATTATAAGCTTACTRTGCATATAAAATAAATTATTTCTCCTTCCATGAATGCTTTAGTAAACAAGCTTTAATTTTTTCAATGACTTCTAAATAGAAAGACAAGGAACCAAATAAGCAAGAACCATCTCAATCCAAGGTCTACAAAACAATCGAGGAAGAGAAATCCGAAAAAAGCTTATAAAACAAGTTCTTCCATCACTGAAGCGAATATGGTAATTAAGCGATGCATGTTGTAACTAAGTTGCATTGGACCCTTAAAAGATTTTTCTTTAGTAGTCATGTGTAACTTTTTTAAAAAATTGCTAGGAAAAAATGGACGCATTGGAGACTCAACAAAGTCAAGGAGGAGAAGCCAACATCATGGATCCCTACTATGAAGTGATACAAAAGCCTAAGCATAGTGGATTAGTACACTTTTGGGAAAGTGGGTAACAAATCAACTTTGAAGGAAAAGTGTTCTAACACAACAAATACATCATTCCACAAGAAATTCTTGCAAAGCATCCAAATGCATATTGGAAGACATTCGAGAAGCTAATCCCGGGGTGCATATTGTGATGCCTATGGAGCCATACTCTCAATTTTGAAGAGTCCAATGTGGAACATTTAGTTGGGGAGACTCACCAATGACTGTGAGGTGAGTTTCTTTGCGCACGTGTTCAATAAATTCAGATTTTGAGTTAGTTTGGAGTTCCTCCATACAATTTTGCAAGTTGAATCTTTTTTTAGTTTAACCTGATTCGCCTTTTTGTCGTCTTTCTTATAACCCTTTGCCTTGTTTATTAGTCTTATTTTTCAATTTGTATGATTTTCTATCAGAAAATGCAGTTAGAAAATAGAATGTCCTTAATTATTAGTTAACTAGGAAAAATTAAAAAAAAAGACTGAATGGCGCAACTCAGTCCATACCAGTGTTTTGTTTGATTGTTTATTTGAGTGTACAGATCCAGAGATTCTTTTAAATTGTTGATAGGAAAGAAGCTAATCACTCCTATAGATATTGTTGTGAAATTACCAGTGTTTGTTTGATTTGTTCCTCTTGATGAAATTTTAAAGATGTTAGACTGCATTATCTTCTTCGGCTGGTATAAGTTTAAATTTCGTTTGTTGAGAAGTTAACAATGTATTTTTATTTATTATGTAAGTAGCAAATACATTAAATTGAGAAGACATACAACCTAAGTTTAAATAGGCAGAGCAACTGAGGCTCAAAAGCCTAAACAACAAAACTACATTACATAACAATTGTTTACCATATCAATTCAAAATTTAGGGCTTCTCCAAAGCTAAAGATGTCGTCACTGGCTCTTAATGATCTTGTTATTGACCAAGTTATCTTATATGCCATTCCATACGCTGTTAGATTCGTTTATCCTATGATATTGCTAGATTCTTAATTTTGACCCCAATTTTTTGACCGGAGTGTACACTCCACTTGTGTTTTTTTATATAATTTTCCTACCCTTATTTCCATATTAGTTATGTTATTTAATCACTTACAAATTGAGGTTAATATCTTCTCTGGTTCCTTTTTTTTTTTAGGATTGGAACTTTGGTTTAGTACTTTAGTATCATCGTTTACATAAAAATAACTTGACAAATTGCAATTGAATAATTTGAACCATTAGTGTCTGATTCTACCCTCTAACAAAAGCCTAAGCATAGTGTGTTGAGTACGACTTTGGGAAAGGGGTAACAAAACAACTTTGAAGGAAAAGTGTTCATACAACAAACAAATACATATTCCAAGAGAATTCTTGCAAAGCATCCAAATGCAAGTGTGGAATACATTTGAGAAGCTAATCCTGGGTGCATATTGTGATGCCTAATGGACCATCCTCCTCAATTTGAAGAGTCCAATGTGTGAAACATTTAGTTGGGAGACTTCACCAAATGACTACGAGGTGAGTTTCTTGTCGCACGTGTTCAATAAATTCATATTTTGATTTAGTTTGAGAGTTCCTGCCATACAATTTTGCAAGTTGAATCCTTTTTTAGTTACCTAATTCGCCCTTGTACGTCTTTCTTATGACCCTGCCTGTTTATTTAGTCTTATTTTTCAATTTGATATGATTTCTATCAGAAAATGCAGTTAAAAAAATAGAATGCCTCAATTAATTAGTTAACTAGGAAAAATTAAAAAAGAAAAGACTGAATGGGCGCAACTCAGTCCACAACAACACTGACCTGCACTTGGCTAGGACTAACATGCTATAGCTTTTGTGATGATTCTGGACTTCCGTGCACTTGGCGGAACCAGCGTTCAGGCAGGTAATTAAAGTTAATCATGTACGTTTTAAGGTTGATTGGTTTACTCAATGGGATATGGGTGGGTATGGTGATTAGGTTATTAGACAGCCTTCGTGTTGGGTTTTTATTTGAGTGGTACATCCAAGATTCTTTTATAATTTTGTTGATAGGAAAGAAGCTAATACCTATTATGTATTGTTGTAAATTACCAGTGTTTGATTTGTTCCTCTTGATGAAATTTTAAAATGTTAGACTGCATTATCTTCTTCGGCTAGTATAAGTTTAAATTCATTTGTGAGAAGTAACAATGTATTTTTTTATTTATTATGTAAGTAGTCAAATTCATAAAGTTGAGAAGACATACAACTAAGTTTAAATAGCAGAGCAACTGAGGCTCAAAATGCCTAAACAACAAACTACATTACATACACAAATTGTTTAGCCATATCAATTCAAATTTTAGGGCTTCTCCAAAGCTAAGGATGTCGTCACTGGCTCTTAATGATCCTTGTATTGACCAAGGTTATATCTTATATGCCATTCCATACGCTGTTAGTTCTGTTATCCTATGATATTGCTAAATTCTTAATTTTGACCCCAATTTTTTGACCGAATGTACACCCCATTGTGGTTATTTTATATATATTTTCCTATCCCTTATTTTCATATATGTTTTTATATCAGTTACAAATGAGGTAATTATCTTCTCTGGTTCCTTTTTTTTTTAGGATTGGAACTTTGGTTTAGTAATCTAGTATCAACGTTTACATAAAAAATAACTTGGCAAACTGCAATTGAATAATTTGAAAAACGTCTGATTCTAGCCCTCTTAATTAAATTGATTACCTTTTAATTTTCCCTATGATTATTCTTGAGCCAATATGGTTATTTACACGGTCATCTATGATCTTACAAACCTAAATGAGACTATCAGATCAGATTATGAGACCAAAGAAGTCTCTCAATATTTTGAGTGAGATTTTGCTGCAAGTCCTACATGATTCTTGTCTGTGTGACTGCGTGGGCTATAACTTCTTAATGTGAGATGTCACTGTAAAATGTGATCAACATGTGGATCAGATGACCAATATGAATATATATTAAGAGCTGCATACACCTTTTCTCACCAACCTTGTTCTCTAAATATTTCCCCATTTATGTTTTGAAATGGCCTCTATTGTGTCCTATGCTTGGTTAATCAAAATTAATCTTGTGTTCCTTTCTATTTTAATGTCTTTTGGGTGATTTGGGACTACCATCTTACCTTGTAGGCAGGTGCAGCAACCACACAACAACTGTGGTTAGTTCAACAGCAGCAGCATGCAGAACAACCCATGCAACAGTAGGAGACGTTGAGGGTTGTGCACCGGTAAGTAYAACCTTTGTTGGACGAAGGTACAATCAAGGAGACATAGGAGTGGCCRATCACTTGATTGCTTTGCGTTGTGTGTGATCGATTCGGATGAGACTTTGTTTTGTGTATATTTTATAAGGCTTTTTGTGACCTTTTATTTGTTTTGGATCGTTGGTGATTCCGAAAGAAAAATTGGTACTTGTTTGAAGAGTTAAACATTGTATAGTATTTTTAATTAATTTTAATACGATATGAAATTTATTATTATTATTATTATTATTATTATTATTATTATTATTATTATTATTATTATTATTATTATTATTATTATTATTATTATTATTATTATTATTGTTTTTGCATTTAATATTGTCGTCATTATTATTAAATTATTATCATAGTATTATTATATTAAAAAAAAATTAGAATATACATTTTTACAACGGTCCAACCGTTGCAATAGATCTATGTCAACATTGAAATAGACCTATTGCAACGGTTCGACCATTGCAATAGTTCCATTTTAAACTTCAAATTAAGCTATAGCAATGATTCTTCAAAACTAAACCRTTGCAATAGCTAATTTGAACYGTTGCAAAAGATCAAAGRGACCTAAGGCAAYGGTTAAAAATCGTTGCAATATCTCCCTATCACCGTTGCCATAGATAGCTATGGCAACGGTTGCCTAAAGATTTAACCGTTACCATGGATGCTTTGAAGTATTGMAATAGATCTATGGCAACGGTTTACTTGAATTGTTGCAATAGGTAAAATAAACCGTTCCCTCAGGTCTATAGCAACGCCACAAACCGCAACGGGTAATAACCGTTGCCTTAGGCCTAATGCAACGATTTTGTGTATATATTGCAACCATTTTTAACCGTTGCCATAGTTAAAAAATGTAGTAGTGAATTTGCTTATTGGCTGCTACTGCCTGCCCATGTGATTGTGGGTGACAGACTGTTGAGAGAGCAATCTTGATCTTGAACTGTGCTAACCAAACCTTCAATGGATCATTGTCAAATTGTTTCCCATGATCAAATACTATGCAGATAGGAATAGCATATCTGGTAAGTATATTTTGCCATAGGAATTTCCTAACATCCTTTTCAGAGATGTTGGTTAAACCCTCAGCTTTAATCCATTTACTAAAATAATCCATAGCAACAATAAGCCATTTTTTACATCCTTGAGCCTTTGGGAATGGGCCCATGATATCCACACCCCACTGGGCAAAGGGAATAGGATTAAGAACTAGTTGAAGATCATTTGCTGGTTCATTGATGGAAGGTGAGAATCTTTGGCATTTGTCACATTCAGTCACCATCTTCTTGGAGTCAGCATCCATGGTT
>SNQN01000671.1:108981-126437 GCA_008642245.1 Bassia scoparia
TTATGGGTGTATGAGAGGATGAAGAAGATGATGAGTGTGAGAGATGATAATATGGGATGTAAAATAAGAAATCAGAATTAAAGAGAAGAAAGAGAGAGAGAGAGAGAGCCGTTGGTGAGATAAGATAAGGGGCAATCCGCACGAACCAATCAGAAGCAAGATTCACTGCGCATAATTCAAAACCAAACCGATGGACGCCTAGGCCAGTATCTCTTTGAAGGCCCTGGACGTTCCTCCTTTCGGCCCTGGTCCCTTTCCTCCTACTCCTTAGCCAACTTCTTGTACTGACTGAAGAACCCWTTCCTGATGAGATCTTCCAGGGTATTCTTTAACTGTACACAATCTTCTGTGGAGCGGCCTCGATATTCGTTGAAGTCACAATATTCGTTTGGATCTTTACAAGCTTTTCCCCTTTTTGGTGGCCTCATCCACTTGTCATCATTTTTATGAGCTGCAAATATAACTGCCCTTTCAGTATTGAGTGAAGTGAAACTCTCGAAGATTGGTGGGAGAGGAGTTGCAGCCTTCTCTTTCTTCTTCTCGTCTCTTTTCTCCTTRCTCGTTTTTTGGGCAGTTGAAGGTGCTTTATCATCCTTCTTGGCTACAAGAGCGCTACCTGGTGCAATATTCTTATTGAACTCCTCYAGGGTGATGTAATCATTAGAGATGTGCATGGCCTGGGCTAGGGTCTCTACCTTGGATTTGGTAAGGTGGTCCCTGAACGGTCCAGGTCTGAAACCATATTGCAAAGCCATGATTACCACATCAGGTTTTGACTTAGAAATCTGTTATAGCTTCCTTGTTGAACCTCGTAAGGTAGTCATGTAAGCTTTCATCCTTCCCTTGCTTAACTAACATGAGCTCGATTGATGACTTTTGTCTTCGCCTACCACTTATAAAATGGATTCTGAACTGATCAGCCAGGTCAGCTAAATTAAAGATGCTACCAAGGTATATATCGCGGAACCAGGCCTGGGCTACACCAGTGTGGTAGGAAAGTACTTGCACCAGCTTGCATCTGCAAATTCTCCCAAATACATGTGTCCCTCATAGAGGGCAACATGGTCATCTAGGTCTCCAGTACCATCAAACTTAATGTGGCCTCGTATCTTCCTTCTTAAAGATCGTTGCTTCTCAACATATATCTTCACAGCAGGTGATTAGGATGATATCGATTCCACTGTTGCATTACAACCTGGCTATAGTGACTCCGGTGATTGAGTGCTTTCTAGGAAACATGTCCCGCCCCAGCCCTGTGAATGCTGAAGCACTTACCCAGAGCGATCAATAGAACTGACGACCAGGTCCTTGGTTGCATTCTACTCTGTAGGTTCCTAATTATCCAACAATCTTGCTCTGGGCCAGGTATTGGCGCCTCCTGGTAAATTATTTGAGCGGACTGCATCTATTCTTATGTCTTCCGCATTATCTTCAGGAATAGCTCTCGAAATGATGGGGGACCAACGATGAGGGATGTTGCATGGGAGGTGAATACCACTTCCTCCAACCGTGGTCTGGGGTCTCATAGCGAGCCACTCATCTGTGTTGTGGCATCTCCGGTGGTAGCTTAGAGTGGGTGGGGTTGGCCACATATGGGACATGTCTTCGTATGGACTCCTCCAAGGCTACCACTGTTACATACCGAAGACATTACACGCACAACGAGAATATCTTTGCTTGCTCATCTTGCTAACCGTTGGTGGAGTTGACCTGAGTCATGGAGTTCTCTGGAAGGAGAAGGTGTCGGATGTCGAATTTTTCACCAGCTCCATAGAGCCGTGTTGACCCTTAGGACTTGGTGGTGTATGATCTGCGAGGGAGTGCCTGTTCTTTTTCGGACTTACAGAGTTCTTGTGGATCTAGACGTTGAAGGAATGATCTGGGATTGAGGATACTCTTCTTGCTTCTCTTGTTCAGGCCTACCTCCGGCATCAATTTTCGATTGAGTGGCATGTCATGGTTCTAACCCAACGAAATATTGGCACCCGATCCCGCTTCCTTTTGCGCCAGAATGTTGTACAAATAATTGGTACTGCTGCTGGCTGTGGTCATGAACAGGAGGGTGCTAATCCAAGACGCTATAAAAATCCAACAGTGATTTACGTCCGGGCATACCCTAAGTAACAACTCCTTCGATGGAGGTTTAGAGAGTCTATTTACTAGGTAGTCGAATGTAAGATTAGAGACAGTGAGGAGATGGTTTTATGTTACTATCTAGGCCGGGTGACTATAGGCTGCCTTTATATGCTCATGTGTCTGGTGACACTAGACTCTTTAATGAAAGTGTCGATATTTTCTGGTGCAGGTGCTACCGGGACCACCTTGATAGGAGGTTAACTCTTTGACTCTTTTGGTGCCCTCAAATTACTTGCTTAGTTACCCTAATGATTTATATTATATGGCCTCTTGAGTTATTTAGGCCTGTTGTTTAAAATTAATACCAACATTATAATGAAATATATAAATAACTGATTCTTTTGTTGCCTTTTCAATTTGTCGTTATTAAATTTTGAGTACAGCTAAGGTATATGTTGTCATTTTTATTATTGACATCATTTGGTACTATGTGTATGTTATGGTTTGATTTGTCAATTTGTTTTGCTGCGTGGCATATGCCAATGGGTCGGTGCTGGTGGTGTTGATCCAAATGCGCAATCTAACTACCTAGAAAACCCAACGAAGACTACCCTGGGGCAACCTAGTAACAACCCCTTCGATTGAGGTGTTAKTGTTTATACCAGGGGGAAAGCAATATTCTAGAGAGAGAAGTAGATAGTATGCGTTTTTGTGAACTTAAAAGGCCTAGATGTCCCTTTGGTACCTTATATATCACTGCATGTGATACGTGGCAATCACTTCCTCAATTACAAGTGTTAAGTGTTTTCTCCTGGTAGGTGTCATGCCCATGAAACACCTTTGACCGTGTGGTGGCTGGTTTGACTCTACCTTGGGCCTTTGTACACTTACACACATATGCTCAATGGCCTTTGATATATGGGCCTTGGATATATTTGGCCCAATTGGTTAATATATACTAACAACTAGCCCCCTAGGACTAGTAATATCCATAGGATTTTCCAGGTTACCAGCATACCAGAGTCTKCCCTTGGTGTCCAGAGCCAGAGCTAGGGCTCCTAGAGATGAGAGAGGGAATTTCAGATGTACTAGGTTCTTAGATCCTAATAACCACCACATGACTTCAGTAAGGTGGGCGGATGTAAGGAGAATGATGGTCCTGCTAACACTGCCATAGATAGTGAGTTCCTTCATTGGGCCTATGACAAGAGGTATGACATTAGGGCTGGTGTGTTGTATGGGTTTGGATCCAGCTTTGGTTACTGGTGGAAGGGGCCTAATCCTTCTAATATGGCTTACTCTCAACCAAGATTTAGAATTCCAGTCTATGCTGCCCACCTGGAACTTTAAATTAGATTTGCCTTCACCCTTTTATAGTTGAGCTGCTAGAATTGTAGGGTATTAGCTTGTCCCTATTGGCACCCAGTGTTATACAGAGGATTGTTAGCTTCATATGGCTCTGCACCTTTTTACAGTTGGAGATGTCCACCAAAGTGTTCATGACTCTCTTCTGGCTGAAGGAATATAGAGGGACACAAATTAAAACTGGTTGGTACTCCCTGGAGGTTGGCAAGGGAGGGAATGAAACTTATKCCACTTCCTATCCATTGGTAGGAAGCATGAAGAAGTGGAGACAACAATGGTTATGGATTAGAGTTCCATTGCATGAAAAGCACCCCCACTTGTACCAAGCTAGGATAGAATTCACCAGGAATAAGTCCCTGGAGAGAAAAGCTTTGTCCCCCAAGTGTTTGACTAAAGAGAAGGAGATGTCCACTTTTCTGTGGTTCTAGGCTTATGGTGCCAAGGCAAAGGGAAAGAGTCCATCACCAAAGAACTGGCTACCCCACTTTGACGTTCTAAAGGTTGAACARGAGAATTCCCAGAAGTAAGTACCTTTGATTAATGTCAAACTAAYCACCACTTGGTTCTTGTGTGCACCTTTATATTTTTGTGCTTTTAATGATCTAATTTAATGAACTAACCATATTTTACTTTGTTGTGTTTGTAGGTGAAACTCATGGAAAGCTCGATTGGTCAATCATGAACATTAGGAGAACCCCTACCGGCAACATCATTGCAACCTCTTCAGAGTCAGGGGTGTTGAAAGACCAGATTTTAACATTGGCCAACTTGGTGGTTGAGCATGAAGTATTTGATCAACTGGGGAGAACTAAACCCACTGACACTTGGACAACAGAATCTTCACACTAAGGTTGCAGGAAGTATTATTGATAATGGATTTGTGAAACATGAAGGGTTGACATGGACAGGTGTGAGGGGATCAATGTGTTCATAGTGGAGTGTAGAAAAAGCAAGTGTGACCTGTCTTGGGGTTACTTTGTACCAATATTATAATTCAGTATTAGGAATGTGTAACTATCTAATATGATAGCAGAAGTTAAGATGGAAATCAGTTTGAGACATTTGGCATTAGTTAAGTAAGAAAAATAAGAAGTGTGTCTATCATTGTTAATACTGAAGATCAAAATCGAAGATAGTTTACAATAATCAAAACCAGGAGATCATTGATATCAAGTCGAAAGAAAGCACACTCATCTTTAATAGTACTCATGGGACAACTAAGAATTGAAACGGGTCCATTATATGGTCTCTGTTTGTTAGGATACTATTGGGCTCTATGCTCAATCCAGAGAAGGCCGTGACGCAGTATTTAAGTAAGAACTTTGACGCCTACCTCGCCTTGGGGTTGACTCTCGATGAGGCCTTTGTAGAGATAGGTAGTCTCCCTGAGATAGAATCAGCGTGTTTTTGTGAATTGGTTTTGATGCTCAGTGGGTGGGCGAATTTTACATGATCTCTTTGACTCTCACAAAGTGGGGTATTTGTGAGGATTAGAGTTGCTCTCTTTTGTGGCGATGATGGCCGGTCGAGGGAGAGAATAAAAAGATCCTGGAGCAAGCCTTTGTGGAGGTTGTCTGATGGAGTCTTGATTACTTCTTGGCACAGTGGTCATTACTTAGGGTGTATCACCAGATGCACGATAGTACTGCGACGTCTTTGCATAGATCTGCTGCAGAAGCAGAATCAAGAATTACTCTTTTCAGAAACCACACGAAACACAAGATAGTAGGATGCTAGAATCTTCTGTGATCGCTGACATTAAGAAACACAGAAAGTAGATGTTACTCAGCCTTTTGGATTCCATGGGTAGCTTTAATAGCGTAACTGAACTCGAAAGTAGACTTGAATTGAGGCTACTGAGAGGGACCACCTACATCTGATTTATGCGTTGTGGCTGTAAAGAGCGATCTCGAGAAGATTCCAAAAACTAACAGATGGGGCATAGATTGATTCAGAATTATATGGAACCCTCTTAGACCATACTCGAGTCCCTTGAAATTGTTATGGCACCTTAATGGTGTAATTGTGAGATTCTTTATGTTGTTTACATTGAGTTTATCGTAGATGTTTTTCTACAGGTCTTAGCCTTGAAGTTGGAGTGAACCTGTGAATATTCAGAATTTTCAAGGCTCTTGGGTTGAAAGAATTGAACTATATGCAACTAACTTCTAGACGTTAAGGGTTCTTTGTTGTAGTGTTGAGAATTATGATGAAATTGACTGTACAGTCCTCTTTGTAGTGTATTGAGGGTTTATTAGAGATATTTGGATTTCCTCGATTATTTAATGATGAAGACACTATATCATTAGTTTTCACAGAGTTACTATTAAAGTGTTATTAGCGAATAGCCTCTATATTCAGATACTTTAGTGTGTTCGTATTGGTAACTGGAATCGAACCTAAGTCAGATCTAAGTCGAAGGGGTTATTTGTTGAATTCGCATTTGGAATTATGGTGCTCAGGCGAATTTCGTGAATGTCCTCTGGCATCCATTTATCTAGAAAACGTTCGAGAGACTGAGGCCCTTAGGTTGATATATGGATATATCTGGAACGAACTGATAATCGATTATGAGTCATACAAAGTAAACAGACACATGCTGATTTTGATAGAATACACAAAACTTAAGTTTTCACTTAATAGTGTAGAGTTGATACTAAGTGAACCTAATTAGTCAGTGACTTGTGGTTAAGTGTCCTGATAGTATGTCTAGTCGTTCACAAGAGTACGATAAGCTTGGTATCTTTGGTAATTTGTTCACAGACCACTCAATGTGTGATAGATTGCTAATTTGCTCTGAGGATATGAGTGTTATGTTTCTACCCTCTCCTTATCAGCGCATTTATTCCGTCTAACTAAATCTGTTGTATATCTCGAGTGGTCTTAGGCGTTAGCAGTAGCCGGATAACGGTATTCTCTATAACGCTATCCATGAGTATCATTATTATTCCATCAATAATATGATAACACCAAGTCAGTATTTATTCCCTCTCAGAGATGTATCTTCGGGAGATTCAGAACAGCCCATGTTATATGAATATAGGAGAGCCGTAACAGAGATACTCCTTAGGTACAGGTGATAATTACAGTGTTCGGATAGGTTCCAATCATATGTCAGCAAATAATCAATGTGTTGATGGATCGGGATAAGTAGATAATGGGTATGTAATACAAATACAGAAGAATACGAAAGTTCAGTGTCTACGCTTAATCTGGAAGTCTGTTAAATTATGTGTAAATTGCAGCCAGTGTGAGAAAGTTCCGCCAAATACTCTGTATGAGGCTGTCCTAGCAGTCTCTGCCCTTCATTTATATGGCATGTGTAGGCTATGGCTAGCATACTCACGTTGGGCTACGAGAGTTGAGCTCATTGAGAATCATCAGCAATCGATGAATATGCGATTGGGGTGTTGGTCGGCTTCGAATCTTTGTGTGTGAAGGTAAATGCTCCACACCTAAAATAAAAGTTAATCACAATAAAAATATTGCATTATATTAGGGGTCAATTATGTCTAGCTGTCGGCAGCTACAGAGAACATTGCGATTGCCATATTATGGCCATACAGCTAGCTTTGAGCCCTTTGTGACTCCTCCAAAAACACATATTTTCGCAAGTGCAACACTACAGTTGTATTGGTGTTTCGGGTCAAGGACATTTAGGTTATGCGAATCGAGGATCTGGGTACTTATTCTCACCTATATTGTTTATGCGCGCGCCATCCTCAAACAGAAGTAAGCGGTCACTTACTTGAGAACGGCTTCTCATTGTAGAGTGTTCCACGGTAAATCGATAGACGAATTGATGCAACAAAGATGCCCTGTATTGTTTGAGACTTATAGAAATGGCATGGAATTTTACCTAGTGGAATTGTGTTGTTCTGATTGCGCAAGTCTCAGTAGGCATTGACAATATACCATAGCACTGAAATGACTTCTAACAAATGGGGCATTAATACGATCACAATGGATGAATTAGTCATAGCAATGTGCTCAACACATGAAACACAGCATAGTGCTTTTTAGTAAAAAATTACAAAATACGCGCTAGAGTAAGCTACACACAAATTTTTTCTGATTATTCTTGTATCTTTTTAATTGTTGATCAAATCAGAAATGTAGAAGTTATACCAGCTCTTGTTTAACACATATATATCAGGAGTTTGTATTGTGAATATTAGAAAATAAAGTAGCAATATAGCAAAACAAAATTTAGTGTTTTGAAAACTAACAAGCATGGTCGAAGACATGGAAAAAACAAAGGTTAGTAAGAAGCGCCAATTCTACAAACAATTCGTATGTGGACGATCACGCCTCTCCACTACGACCTCGTCAATTTAGCAATATCATCCAGTAACATCGTTGTAAGAAATTACAAATATTCATACAATAGCAAAGAAACTCTAAGAGGAGAAATCGTCGCATTTACATGCAGACAATTTAAAAAACAGCACGAAATTGATTATAAGCATAATTGAGCAAAAGCAGTACAACGCGTTTAGGTATAGTTCGGATATGAATAATAAAATCTAAGGTAATGATATAATAAATGAAAACCATAGGAAGCAATTGGAACAATTGAAAACTATTGAAGAATAAAACCTGACATATAGATTTCATGTGAGAACGATTTTATAGATGGGATTTAATTTAGTCTACATAAGTTAGTCAATTATAGCATTATGAATTTAAAACAAAACTCATATTAATTAAGGTTTAGGCTCACACAATTAGAAGACGACAAAAAGAACGATTAAATATAGGAATGAAGTTGTGAAATAGAGAAGGCAATGTATTGTTGGCATATGTGAGTAGACTAATACCAGGATTTTTATGAAATTACGCTTGAGATTAGCAATAGTCTACGCATTATGTTGAAATTTACGACCGGAGAGAAATACTGATGCCTTATTGGAATGGTGTTTGAATTCTGTATGTGTTTTGAGTGTTTTGAGAGATTTTGAGAGGAAAGATTATAGATTGGTCTATGTGGGTAGGAATTGAAAGTGTTATTCGAGAATTTCTCTAAGTCAAATTTCGCCGTATAGAGTGTTGATATAAATTGAATGCGTAAAGAGTGTCGTGTGTCTCGAAACAGAGAGGAGGCAATAGGGGTATTGTTATAGAATCGCAGTCGAGGCAACGAGGAACACTCAGAAAACTCCGCGTATTATTTTCAGATCATGTTCAAATTAACTATGGCAGTAGTATGTTAGCTGCTCAGAAATAACTCGCCATTAGTCTCTCTCCTCTAAAGCTCACACAACACTCTCCGAACCATTAACATGACAACAGACCTTCTCCTCCTCCACCGACGTGAGAATTGTGCTGTATTAGACCGATCATCTTCAGGCGATGATACATAATTCGCAGACTACAAGATTTGTCAATTGGAAAGCTCTAATTCGGCAAAATTGTATGTGCAGAAAGTAGGAGACGTATCCTAATACTGGTTCATAAATTGTGAGGCGCTCGATATTATAATGACACTACTGAGTTCTGTATTATAGAATCTCGTTTATTTTATAGCGCCATATTTCTCATTAGATATGATTATTATACATCTATAATGTTGGGTTGGCTGTATGGTATTAAGTATTTTTGTTTACTCTCGCATGAAAACATCATATATTCGATATTGTATTTGCTTCTCTACTGCCGAATATTCTAGTAATGTCGTTTGAGTGTCACAAGCTTTGATTTCGACGCACCCTACGCGAACATACTTGGTCGTACCTTGGAAATTGGGCAGAAAGGCAATGGTGATTTATAGAATTGTTCTATATAGTTTTTTTACACGCGCTCAAACCAGAGCATTATCACTGGGGAGTAATTTTCATCTAAATTTATTTGTTGTAATCTTCGTATTATATTCTAAGCGCTATTTGACTGGTATTTAAAAACTCACATTATGCACCAAAATTTCTATTCCAAGCATAAAATCATAATGTAATAGAAAATATGATCTGCAAAAATATCTTCTGGAAAATATATAGAGGAATTTAGGCTTCACATGAAATTGTGAAGCAAATGAGTATGGCTTAGTGTAACTACAAAAAGCACGGAGAAATCGCATAGCCTGTGTAACCTCTCTTTGAAACCTTTGAAATACACAACCATTATTTGAGTTTGTCTCTCGTGAGCATATCTTGGAAGGAAAATATGTTTAATTTCATACTCTTCTAATATATTTGTGATATTGCCTTGTCAGATGCAACACCATTATGCTTTCAAAGTAAATTCCGAGTACGTACTTCAAAGCTTTTTACGTGATTATCCTAAGCTATTCGTTGTTTTCAATACAAGACAGACACAGTTTTCAGAATTTGAAACAAATCTGCGAGAACGCCTTCGAGATGTCGGTTAGATACATCAATATTCACCAAGATTCACTCACTAATTAAATATTTGGGCAGGAGATTACACATATCTTATATTAGGTAGTGCATTACACGTCCCAGTGAGGAGCAAGAAGCACAGTTCAAGGTTGAGACTGAAGGTGTTTGCTATCTTTAGAGATATTTAATGGAGAGAAGCTAAAGTTCGGTTCGTGTTTATTTAACGAGAGTATTTCGTAGTTATCTACTGGGGTGAATATTGTAATAGAGATGAAGCGCGCATAGTCACTATGTTGCATGTGGACATTGGAGGCTGGAACTTAAATTCGTCAGAGGTGAGAGAGAGAAATCAACATTTAACCCTTATGTCCGAATTGTGAGAGAGACTCTTGAGAAATCTATGAGAAATGCAGTGCAGATAGTGTGGGATTGTAGTGTGCAGAGATTGCCAACATTTAGCAATGGAGATCACTACTCTTGAGATTGTCTAGAGAATAGGTTTTGATCGATAATTTTAAGGCGCAGCTACAAAGATAGAGAAATTGGCTGAGTCGAGGCGTTGATCCAAGATTCAAGGAGAGGATTATGGGAATGGACGATCATTTGAAGGTGATGAAGTCTTCGGATGTGGCATAAGATTGTCGTGATGTTTGATCGTGATGAAGTATAATGGTTGGATACTTTTGGAAGGCACGATGCATGGGAGATACAAATGCCTAATGGAGGATGGAAGCGACAGCAGTGAAATGTTGGGGCGGAACAGGAAATTAACGTGGGAGAATATAAAAGAAGAGACGATCCCTGAGGGATCTTCGCGAGCGGATACGCAGTAGACCAGCTATGGACATGTAATGAGTGGAGAAATGGCCGATGGTGGCATCAGATGAGATGAATCATCGGTGAGACTGAGCAACACATTAGAGAGGGGCGGTCAGAGAAAAGGATGAAAAAAGGCATAGTTTCTCTTAATTGATTCTTCTGAAGAATGATGCTCTTTAAGTGAATTATACCTAATTAGCAAATCAAGGAGTGTTGTAGAAGACCATGGTGATGTGAACTCTTAGGCTCAGGAAATTGTCATAGAAAGTAAGAATGGACTAGAGATAATCTAGTGCCCGATAGACGGTCATTGGTGAAAGACACTGAGTCTGCAGTAGAGTCTTGGAAGAGTAGAAAGCTGACGAACGAAATTAATATTGACCTTAAAAGTGTCCTTATAGATGTGGCATAATTTTTCTTTTTGGTAGGACATCTAAGAGTTTCTTGAGATTAAGATGGGATCCGATCTAACGATCAAGGGGTAGAAAGATGTATATAGGGAAAGTGCGTGGATCAGCATTCGAGTGGTCGATCGCCAGTAATATAACACCGCAACTAATTTTCTTGTAGACCTCGGCGCGGACGAAAGATCGAGTCTGGGTGTTCAACGTGCCTAGTGTAGGCTGAGTTGTTTAACCGGAGGCTTGCCATGCAGGGATGGTCATGATAAGTAGACATCGGCTTGGTGATAGGGGGAGGAGGGTGGGAAGGGAGGGAAAGTACAGAGCTTGTAGGTGCGACTAAATGTGGGAGAGCGCAGTGTGAGGGGCGAAAAGGCCGAGAAGGGCGTTACAGTGAATTGATTACGTGAATTCTTATGTCGTTTGTGGCTAACTGTGAGCAACTGGTTGGTCAACAGAGTCCCAATACCGGTTTTCCGGTAGCCGGTAGAAGCAACAATAGGGGACACGGGCAGCCAATCAACAGAAAGCTGTGGATCATACGGATCTCTAAAGCGCGCTCGCTGTGGGTAGATATTTTGCTGTTTTGCTGATGGGATGACTCCCTACCTCGAATCTATCTTTCATGTTGATTTCCCTTTTTTCTGGTACGACTAGTTGTCGCGTGTCAAAGTTCTTTGTAAAGGTGAGGCCGTGGGTGAGGGCTCGGAAACAGAGTCGGTTAGGTGTATGAGATCGAGTGGTGATGGTGGCTGACACGATCCAGATGGTTCGTTCCTTTGGTCGATAGGTGTGATTCCCACTACTTTGGGATTAATATTCGCCGTGAAGGCGTTGTCTTGAGACCAACACTTCCAAATGGGATTATATAAAAGAAAGCCTATCTTGATTTTTCGGGAGAGAGAATGCTGGATTACCAGATTGAGTGGTTTATTGGTATTTCGTCGATTTTTAGTAATATATATAATAGGCTAATGATCCTATTAAAGAGTATATGCTTATCAGGAGACCTTAATGTTATATTACGGTAAACTCTGATTGATATTATTCGGTACTCTGTTATCTTACAATAAATAGTATGATCAGCCAAGTATCAGTATCATCAAAATATATAGAGTATATATCTATCTAAGTCCGTTTTAGATGGATTTCTGTTGCACTCTCTTAGGGGATCTCGATTTGCGTAAGAATAAATGACATTTAGGAAGAACCTTTCTTGCCGGTACAGAGTCAAGTTCATTCGTGATTAGACGACGAAAACCACATGACTTAAGTCTATGCGCAGAAGATCTAGACCGGTTTTCTTTGCACACTCCGATAATGAGAGTGATTAGTAAACATGATTCGGTTGTAGTTAGCCATGATGCAGTAATATCGCAAGATAGAGAGGAAAGGCAGTGTTAAAGACTCACAACCATCATCAAACCTCCAGATTCTACTGAATGCGTCTAAGTCTATTTGGGTCAGGTTTTGTTTCTCAACAAGCCTCTGGCCAGCAATGCTACAAGTATCGACTATGTTGATCCAGAACTTGGTGCTGGAAAAAGTCGATCTCGCACGCATGAGTGGGAGTTCCCACAGGTTAGTTGCCAGAATACGAACTACGGTTGATTGATAAGAATATCCCAGAGATATGGTTAACAGCTTCGAACGTAACCTCTTTCTCCCTTGTACTGCGGATAGAGGTTCTCGTGAAGACAGAAGTTGAGGAGGCAATTGCCAGGTTTAGAGTGACCTAGAGCAAAATAATCAGGGGTGTTCCCACGGCGGGAACACCGAGCGCGGGACGTGAATAATCCGGTCATTGGATGGTTGTGCATACGCATCCTGGTAGGTTGGTTTTACACACACGCAGCAGCGTTGAGCGCAAGGTGGGCCGTAGTAAGGACTCCACTTTATGATGCCAGCGATGGCACTGATAGACCATTCCTGGATGAAAGCTGTCCTATTGTGGGTATCGAAGATGGCTATATGTAAATGGCGGAGAGTTTGAGCTCAGGCGAGTGAGTGAGCTCAGATATACACTAGGTTACACCTCGGTCCAAGTTCAATCTATACTAGGTTGTTCTTATAGATGTTAAGCACGTTTAAATGAACCTCGGTGTTCATTTTAGTTAGACCCCAAAAATTCCAGTAGGACGTCACAATTATTAGGAAGCTGATTTATCGCATTCTTAAGAACGTATAACGATGATGATTTATGCAATTTAACAGTACCTAAAGTACCACATAATCTTTGCAGTTCATCTCTGACCGGGTTCGCATATAGTTATGATCAATTAAACGGGGTTTGCACGAACCCTCGGTCTTTAGGTTTTGGACTTTTACCTTTTGTAAAGCCGTCCCGGAAGACAAATCTAGGTACTCGGGTCCGGTGTGGTGTCCCGTTCGTTGTAGATGCAATGGTAAAGCTTCCTCGCCATCATCCTCGTCCTCTTGTACGCAGTAGTGGTGTGGGTGCCTCTTTGGCTCTCATCTTCTTGTCTCACAGAAGCCATTTATGAAAGATTTTGTGTATTGGTGAAAGGATGGGGTTTAAATTGTAATGGAGAAAGAGAGATTAAAGATGTAGATGTAGAGGATGAGCAGAGTAAAGAGTATGGTGGGAAGAATTATTGATTTGGATGAGTAATGAGGGAGATAGAAGGATTGAAGGTTTTCTGAGTTTTGGGGTTATGGGTGTATGAGAGGATGAGAAGATGATTGAGTGTGAGAGATGATATATGGGATGTAATAAATAAGAAATCAGAATTAAAGAGAAGAAAGAGAGAGAGAGAGAGAGCCGTTGGTGAGATATAGATCAGGGGCAATCCGCACGAACAATCAGAAGCAAGATTCACTACCCCCGAGCTGCGCATAATTCAGAACAAACCGATGGACGCCTAGGCAGTATCTCTTTGAAGGCCCTGGCGTTCCTCCTTTCGCCCTGGTCCCTTTGCCTCCTACTCCTTAGCCACTTCTGTACTGACTGAAGACCCATTCCTGATGAAGATCTTCCAGGGTAATTCTTTAACTGTACACAATCTTGCTGTGGAGCGGCTCGATATTTCGTTGAAGTCCAATATTCGTTTGGGATCTTTACAAGCTTTTCCCCTTTTTTGGGTGGCCTCATCCACTTGTCATCTTTTATGAGCTGCAAATATAACTGCCTTTCAGTTTGGTGAAGTGAACTCTCGGAAGATTGGTGGGGTGGAGTTTGCCGCTTCTCTTTCTTCTCTCTCTCTTCTCCCTTACTCGTTTTTTGGGCAGTTGAAGTGCCTTATCATCCTTCTTGCTACAAGAGCGCTACCTGGTGCAATATTTCTTATTGAACTCCTCCAGGGTGATGTAATCATTAGAGAATGTGCTGGCCCCTGGGCTAGGGTCTTACATTTTTTTTTTTTTTTTTTTTTTTTTTTTTGGGATTTGTAGGTGGTCCTCTGAACGGTCCAGGTCTGAACCATATGCACTATGATTACCACATCAAGGTTTTGACTTAGAAATCTGTTATAGCTTCCTGTTGACCTCGTAAGGTAGTCATGTAAGCTTTATCCTTCACCTGCTTAACTAACACATGAGCTCGATTGATGATTTTGTCTTCGCCTACCACTTATAAAATGGATTCTGAAACTGATCAGGCAGGTCAGCTAAAATTAAAGATGCTACCAAGGTATATATCGGGACCAGGCTGGGCTCACCAGTGTGGTAGGAAGTTATTGCATCCAGCTTTGCGATCTGCAAATTCTCGCCAAATACATGGTGACCCTCATAGAGGGCAAATGGTCCTCTAGGTCTCCAGTACTCATCAAGCTGTATGTGGCCTCGTATCTTTTCCTTCTAAGATCGTGCTCTAATTATTTCCAGAAATGGTGATTAGGATGGATATCTGTTCCACTAGTTGCATTACCATAACTGGCCTAATGTGGGCTCCGTGATCGAGACTGGGCTTTCTGTAGAACATGGTCCCAGCCTGTGGAATGCTGAACAGCCAGTTACCCAGCACGATCATGACTGACTGCATGCCTGGTTGCAATGTTCTACCTGGTAGTTCCTGATGTTAAATCCAACAGATCTTGCCTAGGGCCAGGTGGGCGTACTGCCCTTGGTATTGATTATTGTGAGCTGGACCTGCAATATCTGACGCTTTGGTTTCGTCATTATCTTCAGGAATTCCTCAATGATGGGGTTTGACCCATACGTATGGAGAGGATGGTGATGGGGGAGGTGAATCTCAACCTCCTCCTAACATGCGTGGTCTTGGTGGTCTCATAGAGCCACTCATCTGGTTGTTGGCTCCCGTGTGGATATAGCTTAGAGTGGGGTGGAGTGGCCCCAATGGGACATGTTCTTGTGTGGTACTCACTCCAGAGGTACTACCAACATACCTGGAAGACATTATAACTAGCAGCACACGGAATATTCTTTGCTTGCTCATCTGGTCTACGTTGGTGGAGTTGAATGATCATGAGTTCTCATGGAAGGAGAAGGTGGTCGGATGTCGATTTTCACCCAGCTCCAATAGAGCCAGTGTGTTGACTTAGGACTTGGTGCTGTAGATCTTGCGAGGGAGGTGGCCTGTTTACTTCGACTCCTATGCTGTCTTGTGGATTTAGCGCGTCTGGTAGAATGATTCTGGAAGTTGAGGATACCTTCTGTCCTGCCTCTATGTTCAGGCCTACCTCCGGGCATCATTTCTGGATTTGGTGCATTCATGGTTCAACCCACGAAACTATGTGGCACTACGACCCTCCTTAATTGCGCCAAATTGTTGTACATTATAATTGGTACTAGGCTGACCGTGGCTTGTGGTCATGAACAGGAGGTGCAATCCAAGTACCTAAAAACCCAAGTGATCTACCCGGGGCAACCCTTAGAAAATCCCTTCGATGGGGTGTTTAGAGTCTAATTTACTAGGTAGTCGAGAATTGTAGATAAGACAGTAGGTAGTGAGTTATTTAATGTGTACTTTCCCTGGGTGCCTTAGGCCTGCCTTATATACTGGCTGCATGTGCTGGTGACACTAGACTCTTTAATGAGAAGTGTGCATATTTGCCTGGGAGGTGGTCTTACTCGTGGCACACCCTTTGATCAGGAGGTTAACTACTTTGAACTCCTTTTGGGCCTCAACTTACTTGCTTAGTTAGCCAAATGAAAATTTTATTATATGCCTTGGTTATATAGGCCTGGTTGACTAATATACACCAATTATACTCAATATATACAATATGATTCTTTTGTATGCTTTTCAATTTGTCGTTTTAAATTTGCAGTAAGCTAAGTAAATATGTTGTTAATAATTTCCATTAATTGCATCATTTTGGTACTATGTTGTAATGTTATGGTTTGTGTTTTGTACAATATTTGGTTTTGCTGACGTGCATCATGCCAATGGGTCGGTGCGGTGGTGTTGACCAATTGCGCATCTAAACCTACCTAGAAACCAACGAAGACTACCCTGGGGCAACCTAGTAACAAGCCTCCTGATTGCAGGTGTTTTGTTTTATACAGGGGGAAAGCAATATTCTAGAGAGAGAAGTAGAAGTATGCGTTTTTTTGTGAACTTAAAGGCCTAGATGTCTTTGGTACTTATATTCCTGCATGTGATTACGTGGGCAATCACTTCCTCAATTACAGTGTTAAGGGTTTTCTCCTGGTGGTGTCATGCCCATTGAAGAAACCTTTGACGTGTGGTTGGCTGGTTTGACTTACTGGGCTTTGTACACTTACAACATATGCTCAATGGCCTTTTGATATATGCGGCCTTGGATATATTTGGCCCAATTGGTTAATATATACTAAAACTAGCCCCTAGGACTAGTTAATATCATAGGATTTTCCAGGTTACCGAACCGAAGTCTTCCTTGGTGTCAGAGCCAGGCTAGGCTCTAGAGATTGAGAGAGGGAATTTCAGATGTACTAAGTTCTTAGATCCTAATAACCACCACATGACTTTCAGTAAGGTGGCGGATGTAACGGAGAATGATGGCTGCTAACACTGCCTAGATAGTGAGTTCTTCTTGGGCCTTGACAGAGGTATGAATTAGGGCTGGTGTGTTGTATGGGGTTTTGGATCCAGCTTTGGTTACTGGTGGAAGGGGCCTAATCCTTCTAATTGGCTTACTATCAACCAGATTTAAGAAATTCCAGTTAATGCTGGCCACCTGGAACTTTAAATTGATTTGCCTTCCCTTTTATAAGTTTGAGCTGCTGAATTGTAGGGTATTAGCTTGTCCCTATTGGCACCCAGTGTCTATACAGAGGATTGTTAGCCTCATTGGCTTGCATCCTTTTACGTTGGAGATGTCCACCAAAGTGTTCATGACTCTCTTCTGGCTGAAGGATATAGAGGGACACAAATTAAAAACTGGTTGGTAACTCCTGGAGGTTGGCAAGGGAGGGAATGAATACTTATTCCACTTCTATCCATTGGTAGGAAGCATGAAGAAGTGGGACAACAATGGTTATGGATAGAAGTTCCTTG
>SNQN01000672.1:0-27412 GCA_008642245.1 Bassia scoparia
TAAATTGGCTTGAAGAACGCAAAGCTCTATCCCCACACTCAAAATGGTATGTTTCCTTCACCTCACCATTCTTTTGTGGAGTGCCAACACAAGAGGTTTGAGAAAATAATTCATTGTCACGAAATAGGGAAGCAAGCAACTTAAATTTGCATACCCATGATCACTTTGCAACAATTTTAATGGTTTGATTTAAATTTGACGATCAACCATGCCACAAAGTTCATAAACATGTGAAAACCTCCATTATCAACTAATAATAAATCCCTACAGCTCTCGAAAAATTCATCCACAAGTGTTAAAAGAACGAGCTCCACATGATACTCGTAGTCTTAGGACCCCACAAGTCACAATGGATTTTCTCAGAAAATTCGAGACATTTATTTTCACTAAAGGAAATTTGTCCCTATGCATGTTTAGACGAAACAACACTTCACATCTTTATTTAAACATAAATCTAGAACCCGCTAACATGAGAAGCAACTTAACCACCCTTGCTCGAAGTGTCCCATGCGTCGATCCATAACTCCACATCACGAAACAGTGTAATAGCAGACAACCACGCCGATTTCTAAAGTAATATAGTCCATTCCCGTCCAGCTCCCGTTCCAATCAGCACCTTCGTTTGGTCCGTATCAAAACACCATATCAGACTTGAATGTACAATAGATTGTAAATCATCATTTAAGTTGTGAAACAAAATTAAATGGCAATCGCCAAAGCAGGAACATAGAGAACATGATGAAGAGTAATTGTATCGATAAACAACCGAACCTCCATAGTGCAATGACAGTGCACCATTTGGCATAGCCCTAGGGACAATGTGGGGATAATATTTAAACAACCAAGATGCCCCAGTAGCATGATAATTGGCGCCTGTTCAATAACCAAGATAAAAATCAAACTTACACTCAAACGATGTCTGGTGATGTTGGTGTTACTCTAAAAATCAGGTGATGGCCTTTTCGCATTGATACGCGTGAAAGACGGATTAGTCGCGGGAGCAGCAGAATGAGGCAAGGAGCATGGGTATGGCTCCAGCTGCCGCTGCATTCACACGAGCCACCTCCACGACCAGCCCAGCAGTGTGAGGCTGGCTACAACGATCAGTCCAACCCTCGGATAAGCCGACAATCTCAAAGCAGCGAGAGACTCATGACCTCGCTATGGACAATGAAGTGCAAACTGGAGAAGTAGCAATTAAACCGCATACCCACTTCTTGCATGGGAATACGTCTGTCCCGAGGCTGGGTTTATCAACCGAACCGCGACCCCACGACTGCCCCGCCTGCACGGACAGCAAACCCCACAGCAGGTGGAGGTTCATCCCGGACACGATCAAAGCCTTCGAACGAGTTCGCTCTGAGAAATTTGTTGATAAGCCTTGTTTAAGGATGGCATAAAGTCCTGAGCAAGATGTTTGATCGAACCTGGCATAGTAATCTGATACAAACCAGCAAAAAATTTTGCAACATTGTCGTCCTCGCGACGTTTCTCATGTTGCCTACCCACATCACAAAGTACACTTGCCACACTTACTAATTTAAAGCTGCAATTTAGCAAATCATCCACAAAACTTATTTAACGAAAATAAATTGCAACTGACATACCTTTGATTGTTCACACATTGAGTTGAGACTTTAGTCAATACGCTGACCATTCACCAACACCCAAACGTTCTGCAAATCGTCCCACAAGTTTAGCATTTCATAAGTTTAAGAAAGCATAATCGCCGGGTCGAATATTCATGAGCCAAGACACGACATGCATTGAACAAGCGGAACCCGTCTTCCTCGTCGCCGGTGGTTAGGCTCCATGAAGTCGAACCATCAAGACAAAGTCCAAATTTTGCGACGAAGACGAGAGACGACGAAGATAGCATGAGACCAGCATCACGAAGTGGTCCGAGTTTAGGCGAATGAAGTGATGTAAGTCCCCCGCCTGTTCGATGCGCACCGCGAGTAGAAAGGGTGTTGTCTCATTTTGAAGTGGCGCCGCGTGCGAATCCTCCTTGCCAGCCACTAGTTTTAGAGCATAGTAGGTGAAAAAAAATAGCCTGCTCTGTACCATGTGAATATGGAGCCAATTGTGACTTGTTTTTAATTCATCCAACACAATATATAAAGATACCAATCATCATGATTCCCTAAGAATCAGTTGCTATCATCCCAAAATAAGGAAAATAATTGATTACAATTGATGTACAAATATTCCTCAATATTGTTCCCCAAACCCCATATATCCCGTAACATCTACCAGACAGAAGGCACGTCATAGGCAGCTCCGCTGGACTTGTGCAAATACTAAGACCAGCCACTAGCCAGCATGAGCAAACTCGAGTGTGAAACCACAAACCCCCCAACCCCCCCCCCCCCATATGTGTCTTTGTCACATATAAAGACGATTCACAATGGTTTAATGTAAATCTTTACTAGATACATTAATTATACAGTTGTATAAAAAGCCTAGTAGATTCGCAGATTACTGTACACCCGGCATCTTAAAAGTGAACCAGAAGTATCTAATCAATTTAGCAGGATCATGCTTTTCAGTTACCAGCTTAACTGCATATGTATACTTTAACTGAAGTTTAATATTCTACGATGTGAAACCTTCTGTTTGAAGTGAACATACGTTTTCCTTCATCTCCCCAGCTAAGGTTGCCAATAGTGGTTATCTACACACAATTGATATCCTTGTCTTCTTTAAAGCTTGATTCTTCTCGAGAAGTAGTCTAGGTTAGTCAGCTCACATCATTGTTGATCGCAAATTGCCTCAAACAAATTAGTGAGTTTAGGCTAAATGATGATTTATTATAATACTATTGTAAAATACTAGGAATGTGATCTAATCCATCCAATTAAATTCGCAGAATGTATAAGAATGAGTTCGTTCTACCTCATCAGCCATGACTCCCCATCCCATGTACCCTGCAGAAATAGGTACTTGATGAGCATCCGCTGCTCCGTCTTTTTGTTATCAAATCAATGGCCATCCACTTGTCCTAATTCTTTATACAAACCTCACTTAGATTCGCCTTGACTTTGATTGCCTCATCAGTTCGATCTTTATATGTCCTCCACAATGAAAGTTAAATACAGTTTAATGTACTTGAATTGAAAACCATCACCAAAGTCAGACTCAGAAGTTGGCTATAACTTATGTGCAACATGATCATACCGTTCTTGACGGGTTTGCTTTAAGGAAAACATGAATGGAAGAATATCATCGATGTCCAGTAGAAGCTGTGAAACCACGTCAGGTGGTCTGAGACGCTGAGATTTCTCAGCTAGCAGAGACAAAGTTTAAAATCTCCAAGTATTTACCTTCACTGATATAACTAACGAGTATAATCCTTGCAAATGGAGGGAGTCAGCTTCCTCCAAGCCGGTTAGCTCCATATTAAAACAAACAGTCTTGCCAGTAAGAATCATCATAGTACGATCTCTTCTCCTCGACTATTCCAGATTTGAGCTTCGACAAGATTGAACATCATCGTCAATGTAACCACCAATATGACCATCAAAATTCCGAAGATCATGGACTACTATGAAAGACAGTTGCAGCAAATGAGACATGGAGAGCCGGGATTCATACTCATTTGGCTTCCTGATTCTGCATTGAAATGAATATTTAATAATGTGCAACATACAATGATGAAGGTGGCAACATTAGTAAATTTGAATTACAATTACGACAAGTGCAAGCAAACAATTAAAAGATGTTGTTCTCTACGAATGGTTGAAAACAGAATTGGATCGCGCACAGAGGACTAACGGAACCTCCTTCACTAGAAAGCTTGAGAAGAATGACTCGCGCTCCATCGTGATCATCGCTGAAAGGACATTCTGACAATTGATCCAAACTATCAGAAGTTATGCAATGCCGACCTGTCACACATTTCAATTCCTTCCCACCATAATGCAATTTAGTTATTAACAAAAAAGTCAGAATGATGAGAAAGAACAGTGAGCTGAAAACAAGAGTTGAAGAGGGAAAGCTGATAATATGGGAATGAAGTAAATAATAGAGAGTTTGTTGGAGGATTGAAAGATGATAAGAGAGTCACGGTTTTGTTGTTCAAAAGTGTTATGCATTGATCAGCAGAAGGAAGTTTCCTTCCCTGTATGATTTTGGCAAATTCTGGATTTAATTAATCAATGCTGCTGCATGCTTTTTGCCAAGGACAATTCCTTTTCATTCATAGTCGTTACGTAGCAAGTTTTTCTTGTTAGGACTGCAGGAGTACGTATCAGGTATAGTAACAATAGTATGGTAGGCATTAGCCTAGTATCATATATCATATTTGCTCGATTTCACAACCAAATTAACAATTACAGTACTGCCTAAGTTCCTATGTACACGGACGGTATGAATAGATGATAAGGACTAAGGAGGTCCAATTCGAGATATGATATGAACCAGCATGAAATTAGCATGATTTGTCATCACACGACACGCTACTGTACATGCTAGATTATATGAATACAACATGATTCAACATCGTATGCATGATAAAGTTTTTAAAACTAAATGCTAAACAAAGTCCAAAAGGATTTTAAAAAGTCTATGTTTCAACTAAATTGCCGACTATGCAACTTTCTTTTGTGTATCACTCGATTCACTTTTTTTTGGATTAATCCGAATTTGAGGATCAGTTCTGGATGGTTAGGTTCTAGTCATCTCCCAATTGTTGTTGTGGGCGATCGAACACAGGTTCTCCCTATCAAATATAATCTCAATCACCACTACACCAACAATCAATTGGTAAAGACCACGAAATTTTGGATAAATTGACGCCACGAAATGTCGAAATCTATAAAAAGTCCACAATTTCGATGGACTTTGTTTAACATTTCCTTTTAAAAAACATCACACACGAGTTACAATAGCAATAGACAAAATATTAGGAACATCGGAATAAATTTACTGTACATCATATTATAGTGACCATTTTAGTTAATATAGTAAATCTTATTATTTATCATTGTATTGATATAAACTGAAAAATGGGTCAATATGAAGGGTAGTTATATAATTGATGCACAATAAATTTATTGTGCTTTCTATTATTACTGGAAGAAGGAAAAAAAATACGAAACAGACAAAAAAGTCATTCGAGTGTCTCTTTGAAACTACTCCATCAGATCTTGCAAATTTCACCAATTGATGAGAGACTGAGATTTTAATATTTTATAGAGTTGTTGAAATTTCTCTTCGAAGCTATTCTGTCTSAAGCACGGTATCCCTTTTACGGTCAAAATTCTCAGGTACGTATCTCAATTTCCGTCTGAGTTTTTAAAGGGTTTTTCGATCTTGCATTTTACTTATTCTTTTCCACTGATTCTGGAATATCGATTAATGACGTGAAGTATTTTGAAGTAATGCTTGTCATTGAAGTGCCCTGAATTTAAAAAGGCGATGTCTTGAACTGGATTGATTGGAACATATGCTTATCAATTGGAAAATTTGTGATCAAGACCTTAAATTTATGAATTTAATTTGATTAATGTATTAAAACCTTTAGTGTACTAATGATTTGGAGAAGTGAAGGGTATGCGGAAAATAATTTTAATTTTAAGGGATTTTTTTATCTGCTTATTTAGAAATTAATGTTCTTTGACTGAATTCATTTTGTAGATCTTATTGAATTGGAGCTAATTGATCATGAAAAGAAATACTGTGTGGTTTTAATGTAGGTTGTAGTTGGAGCTCAGAAGTGAATTGGTGATTACTTGTGTTAAACCATTATGGGGGAATTGATGTATGAACTCGGACAGAATGCATACATAAAGCTAGTTCTGCATGCTTTAAAGCATAGGGCGACCCCTGTTAACGGAGTTTTAGTTGGCCGCTTTGATGCCAATAAAGCTGTCGTTGAAATTACTGATGCTGTCCCGCTTTTCCATTCGAGGATCGGTCTGCTCCCTGCCCTTGAGATCGCCCTGATGCAAGTGGGTTCTTTCTCTTATCCCTGCTGTCAGTGTCGTTTTCTTGGTCAACATTTGTTTCTATTTATATTGGATAATTGGATTCTAGTTTGAATTTTAGTGCACATTTAACAACTGCATAGATGATGATTATGATTCTTCTGCAACTGCATTTGATTTGTGTTCGTTTGAGGAAGGGCTGGGCCTCTGGGGCCTGGGGGTGTGTGCAGAAGCTTCTTGTTTGCTGATTGTGTTTAATTTGTCCGATACGTTAGCTATTGTCTAGAGCAAATGTAATGTAATGAAATAATTCAAGTCCGGTAGATTAAACATTCAAACTAATATTGTTGTTTGTTTGAAGTTTTCAGTTATGTGCTAACCTTAAAATTAGTTGTTTACTTCAATATCTCTATAATGTAGTTGCTGTATAATTTCTATGATATGGTTCTTAAAAACATATGCTAAAAGATGAACAACTAACATATTGGATATAATAGAAAGATAATGCGAAGTTCAAACGAAGCCAATGTGAGCTTACAGAATGGGGATCATAACCTCATACTAAAAGGAATGCCAGAAAATGACTTCTCACATGATGAGTGATTTGAATCAAATTTTGAATTATTAGAATTGTCTTTCACTGCTGATCTAGATTGGATAAAGAAAGATTCCAATGAATTGATTATATATTACAAACCATCTTAATTTTTGAGGAAGAAATGATTAATGGATCAATGATTTCTTGAAATTTATAATCATCATGCTTCTTCTTATATCATATGGGCAGATTAATGCATGTATAACTTTATATTAGCTTATAATCTACTGCTAAATTTATGTTGATAGAATTATTTGTAGCATTCTATATGCTCTAGAATAAGGATAAGCATACCTTTTATTGAATTTGTGCATACTTGAATCTTTTGCGTTTCAATCTATTGACAACACTACATTACGACAAAATGTGATATGATGTACTGACATTTAACATGTAGTGCTAGAGGTATTGGTTTCCTGTAAAGTTTTGGGAATAGGCTTAGCAAATGTGTTGTGGGATTTTTTAGTTGCTGTTTACTCGGAGTAGGTTGCAGAGTACTTTGAAAATGTGTTACATCAAGTGTTGTCTGCTGTCATGGCATAACAATATGATTTTGTGTATATTGATGACAATCAATTCATAATGTCAGGCTGTCAGCAAATATAGCAAAGCCTTGATAGTTGATATGTCTGAGAGATATGAAGAACAACACAGATTTGAAATTTTTACTTTGTCTTTACGCTCCACGTTTAGTTCAATAAATTCATGAGAAACAAAGAACATCGGTCAGTGCACTTGTTTGAAGCTCCTTTGCGGGTTTTAAAGTTCTGCTAAAAATTTTGCTTTATATTTATTATGAATATTGATGTTATCTCCCCTGTGTAAAGGGATACTAGAAGAGTTTGTGCTGATCACAGTTGATATATCTAACGAATACCAGATAGAAGAGCAATATGCTAAGTCACGGTTTGACTTGGTGGGGTACTTTATGCAAAATGAAGAGTTGAATGATTATGAACTCGTGTTGTGAGCGAAGATATTGGAGAGATACAATACTTTTGCGATACATTACAACTGAGACTTATTGTATGCATACTAGAACAGATATGTACATACTTCCATTACTCATCTGTAGTTTGCAACGAGTATTATATTTGCTTTTAGTTTCATAAATGAAATGAGCCATGGAGTCCATCTAAACTGTTGATGATTTTCGTTGGACACAAAAAACTGGGAAGCTTTAACCAAAGTAAGAAAGTCCGCAGCGCCCTGTTATGCAGTTTTCAATTATTGTTGTTGACAATTCTAACAAAACAACTTTTAGATCTTTCTTTATACTTACTCTTCCACGTCCTCTAAACTTTTGACGGCTATATTGTTACTGATTAACGCATCTTCACTTGACGAACTCTCACCTTCTTTTGTGGGCCTTTTGAATGCTCAATTGGGTGGATAACCTTGACAAAAGATATATGAGGTTTGAGTTGCATAGTAAAGCCACATAAGAGTGCAGAGGGATACAGCCATATTCAAAAGTATTTAACTTTTTATTTTGTACGTTTTATTCTATTTTATAAAGATTACTAGCATTGTCGCTCATTGTTCTTGATATACATGTTTTGTAAACAGTTAGGTGAATTGGAGTGGATGTGATTGCATGTTGCATTATGATTTAAGCATGCAAAATGTTCATTGGGCTTCCTGGTGTCCCATCAAGTGAATTTGTTTGTGCCCCATCAGTCTTGTAACTCTGTAGTAATACTCTGTCTAATACAATTAGGATTTCTGTARTGAAAGAAAGAGACTTGACAATTATATGCTATTGCTTAAGTTTTAGGCTTAGTTTCTGTTTATGATTAGGCTCTTGTTTRTGATGCTAATATGGGCTTGATATTCTAAAGTTTCAATATATACAGACAAACCATACTATATCTCAGTGGAAATTTTGGTCTTGTAAAATGTTCCGTACTATGCATGGCATATTGATATCCCACTACCCACGTTCATTGCTAGTTCAATCTCGAATAGTGGTTGCTTTGTCTCGGTTTTCTTTGCGGTTTTTCCCCTTAAATTTTGAGTCTCTATGAACTCAAATCATGGAAGTTTAGTTATCCTCACTTGTGATTGTTCTTTTTATTAGATATATTCAAGAGATGGATCCAAATGGAAACTAGATGAGGGTCAGCTAGTAATCWAGGAGCCATCAGCAAACATAGTGTTGTTGGACTATGTATCAACTCAGAAGTGGGAGAGCATTGTAGACTTTGACGATCACCTTGATGATATTAGCAAGTAAGTTCTAGTTATTTTAGTCTTTTGACATGTATTTTGCTTTTATTGTGGTATTTTCTTAATATGAAATCAATCTCTTTTTGTAGGGACTGGCTAAATTCTGAATTATTCAAGTAAGATAATTGAAGTTAGATTTGATCGAGATTGATCTGGTTGATAATTTGGTACGAAACTTGGAGCAACGGAATTTGTGAACTACCACTCTACCAGATAAATTTGATAGGTCTAGATCTAATGGATTTCCAAATTGTTTTCATTCATAAGATTTCAAAAGTTTTGGTAATTTTAATGATATACTTATTCTGCCTTCGCATTTTGTTTGCTTGCCAAGAGGTAATCAGGATTTTGATGGATAGGTATTTTGTGTAGATCAACTAGCCTTCACTTCCATTATACTTTTAGTGTTGGTGTTGATATCGGGAACTTTTACAAAAGGTAGTTGTGACCGAAATTGAATCCAATTTGTTCTCGCAAGTGTAAGGCAGCTTGACCTTACCCAAAACACCCCATTTTGCATGATGACTGATGAGAATTGAACGCAGCCTCAGGTGTTAGGTCTTATCTACTGAGTACTAACAATTTGTGTATTTATGATTTATGCCCTTGTTTTGTAAAATAACCAGTGTTTATATTCAATGAGAGGGCTTATACACAGTTACACTAAATGTATTCAATTCTTTCGCCATCATCCTTCCTCCTGTTTTGTTTCAAACAACCTGGTAAGTTGCCACTAGATTCTACAGAACAGCCATATGTGGTATGATGGGCTTGAGGAGCTTAAGCATGTTGGTTTTACAAATCTTTGTTTCAAAGAAATGCTATTATTTAACGAGCCTTCCTGTTGTTACTGAAGTAGTATGCTAAATCTCTGTTTCTRCTGTGCTTTGGCTGAAACTCTGAGCTTGCATGCAATCTTGTGATAACCAACAACATTAGCACCTTCCGGCACACTTTTTGCTGGCCTTTATATGAATATTCGGACTTCATGAACACGATTACAGTGTAGGATTTCAATCTGTTGAATATTAGGATTTCATGAATTAAAATCACTCTATGTTATCCTATAGCGTATGATTCTAAATGACAAAACCATGTTCAAGTATAGGAAGAAAACATATTCTTGTTTTTGTGTGCGAATGAGTCACAAGAGCGGGGTACATTTACAATGGAGGTATGAAGATTCGAATCATTGACTTCAAGGATCAAAGACGGAGAAAACAGATTGTTAATTTGTTATTCTAGTACTTTTGACCTAGTATAGTAGAAGTTGTAGACTTGTAGGCCATTAGTTGTGCATAACTTGTCGGATTCGGCTAAATATATTTGTTTGATATTTTGCATCCATGCAGCTTCTCCTTGGACGTCAATTAGAGTATATACTGATCTGGGTTTAACGGGTCAAAAACAACAGAATCCTAAATATTAGACTGCAAAACTGATTGCTGCATCTAATCATACAAAAAAAAAAAAAGATTGTCGTGCATACATGTAATTATGTAAAAAGGGAATCAAACTTAAGATTAACAATAATAAAGTGGTTACACAAACTTGATCATTATGCTAAGCCAAAAAGAAAATTGTTATTATTCCGCACTATGCCAAGGCCACTATCAAATTATCAATCATTGATGTGCCAGGCATCAGCGTGTATGGCATCATACTTGCATATATGATTAATCTTGGCTCGATTCTGTGCACTGATCGCACGATGTTGTACTTGTAATATACTTACTCCGTATTAAAATAAATGTAACAAATTGATATAAAATARAGAGAAAAAATGTCAAATCGTTAYAATTATTTTAATACGAAAGGAGTATTTAGTTTATATTGGCTTCTGTTTGGTTGTTTGGTTGTTTGGTTGAATTGGTTAAATCCATGTGATCAATGTCATTACACAACAACCTCTGCTTTCTGTGCACCCAACAAAAAGGATTGGAAATCTATTCTAGCTTATCCAATTTTAATCCTACTGTTCCGTTCCTAACCAATAAAATGCACCACACGCCAATACATGTATGGACCGTGTCCGATTCGTTCAAGATGAAAATGATACAAGTAATATGAAACTTTTAAAAAAAGAAAAAAGATAAAAAACATAAAAACTTCGCTAAATAGAGGGTATGACAAGTAATAGAAAACGAAAGTAAAACCTAATAAGAAGACATAGAAATTAAAAAATYACATTTTGGTCGTTCTTATGAAGAAACCTTAGCTCGTGGCTACAATTTTAGGGGAACATGAAATTGTCATTAGAACGATGATTCCAATAGCTCATTTTTGAAAATTTTAATAATAACTCATAAAATAGAAGAGTCTTAAAAGGCGTAAGACTCGTCATTGAGACTGAAAGTTGTGAGGTCATCCCCGATGACGAGTGTTTGCCTTCTATAGTCTATGAGTGTTTCGACGTTTTGTTTAGTTTCATAGATTGTGGCTTTCGAAAACCAAGTTATGTCCTAAGTTTGACCCAACATTTTGTGTGACATCATTTATTTTTTGGCAACAACCTCACTCTTTTCGGTAATTTCGATCGATTCCCGATACTCATTTTTGCCTAAAAATTAATTCGATGACCCTACCGATTTTTCGCAGAATTTCTTAACACATTCAGGATTAGGATGGCTCATCGTCAAGCTCAGTCTCAAATGACGAGTATTGTACTCCTACCAGCGTTCAATGTTTTGAGCTAAGTTCGGTCGTTGCGGCTTTTCGAACATCATTTTATGTCCTAATTGAGGCTAAAAGTTGGCGATGGGTCATCCCAATGACTTTAAGTTGTCGGAGAAAAAATGGGTAGAATTGAGACGGTTGTCGAAACAATGATCCGTAGAGGGAAAAAACGTGGATTATACATCACAAAAAATGGGTCTCCAAATCTATTTTGTCGAAATAGTCAAAAAAGTCTTTTGTTGGTTCCCACAGTATGAGTGCATGACACGTAAAATTTGAATTTAAAACTAGGAGATGTGATGAGATTTCGAAAATCACAAATGGCTGAACTGTCAAACATCATAACGCGTGTGAGGCACAACATATAGGATTTGGGGTTGAAAGTTGGTAATAGGTCATCCCYATACCCCTTGCTTTTTATGGCTCTTGATATTGAATGTCCAACTTTCTTGTTCAAGTATTGGCTAATTTGGCTTGCTCTTTTTCCATGTCCTCTTGATGGCTCTTGATATTGAATGTCTTTCTTGTGCATAGCCCTTACTAGTTACTATACTATTCATAGCTGTGGGGCAAATGAATGGGGCCAGTGTGTGGCGAATAGAATGTTTCATCAAGTCATTTATAGTCTCACTCCCATATCAATAATAAAAACCGCTAAACTACAAGAGAAATTTTAAATAGAAGTAAAACAATCGTCGAAACGACTCAAAATCGAAMTATTTGGTATATATACGAAGTACCTGACAATGTTTTATGTCTCCAGCGGTGGCATATGTAATATGTCAACGTGGCTAGTAAACGTAGAGCAGCAAAATCGTCAAACATTCCCCGATTCTTCAGCCTGCAAATATCTTAGACTTTAATATTACTTTCATCTACCGTTGAGATTCTGCTCTTCAAGTCATGATTTATTATAAATAAAATATGGAAGATTAATTTTTACATGCGAATTACGATTATGTTTTAGTGTACTGTGATTATTTTCTGGATTTTTTTGACAATTCAATACATAGTAGATTCTTTTAGAGGCAGTAATTTTATGTACTGGATATAGAAAGCCGTTAATTTTGGCGGAAAGCAAGTGTTTTCGGTTGATGGGAAACAACAAAAATGATTTAACCAAGAATTTTTGGATTAATTCAATGATTCATTGGCACTTTAGCGGGGTCCTAGTGCATTGATCWKAGAATATTGCATGTGAGATTAATTCCAAATTTCCAATGTACTGTGTAAACTTTGCAAGTGATCAAACTTCAAGAGCAGTGTCCTCCAGTGGTGGGTTTTGGCAAACATGCATAAACACCGAGCATGTACGTGGTATCACTGGATATATTCACATTTATTTTCTCCCCTTCATTTGTGATTACGGATGAAAGAATTACTGCGAATAAGCAAATTATTTTGCATTTTAAAAGAAAATGAGTGTGGTTGTACCAAGATAATTACAACAGGGTATACAATACAATTAGTCCAGAAACATTTGCACAAATTTCTTATGATCGTGTTCACATATTTAGCCTAGTTCATCCAATTCCTACTTTGGGAAATCAAAATGTAAGATATTACTTGTACTAGTACAATAATTTGGTTGTGGGTGGCCTTGTGGAGTTGTGGGTACAATGCTTAATTGGTTGCCATGGAAGTCATGGGACTTACACGGATTGATTAATGTGCTCATGTGTATAGACAGTATAGTACATTAGTACTAATGTACTATAGTGTGGAGGTAATTAGCTTTGAAAATTTGGCTTAAACAAAATGAGTTTTGGCTTCCATATATTTAGCAACGTGTACTTTAATTTTTTTTTGTTGCTAAGAGAGCCATAAAGACAGAGATGAGAATCGATCCAGGATTACTTGAAATTACGAGGGAAACTTTAATCACTTGAGTTATCTGTCACTCTCCATATACTTTAATGGTTGCACTCAAAGAGTCAAAAGCACAATATGTTTAATGCAACATATGACATAAATTCAGGAAAATTTGTTTATACACTTGTAAATAGTTTTGAAAAGTAAGGAAGAAAATTGCTACATGTACACGATAGATAATTTATCTTGGATAGTCTAAATATTTTTCAGCATGTAATTCGGAAGATAATGCGAATAAGATGAATTGAAAGAGAAGCTCTAACCAAATTGATTAATCAATAATCATCCGTGCATGTCTTCGTGATTTGTTATCACAAAAATCTACTCCCTCCTCCCTCCATAATCTAATAATTSTAACGATTTGATATAAAATAAATCAAGAAAATATCCAATCATTATCGCTAATACGTTACGGTGGGAATATTTGAGAAATTTGTTACTGAATTGCTAAACGAARTCCGCTTTTACTGGAATCAAAGTCCATATTTCATGTGAATTTCCACATATACCCCTGTCTAACTTCTCCCACTAACTACCTCACTTGACCATCATTGACCACCATCGTTAACCAAATTCCGTCCCGTACTCTTGGATCACCGTCGTAACTTATTGGAATTATAGCCGAAACACATCGGAGGAGTCGTCGGAAGAGCAATTTGAAGATGCCAAGGTTGAACGCCCAACACAGGCGTCCAGACCATGGTTCTAGCGCCTGGCCTGGGCGCCCAGACCATGGTCCTAGAGTAGGCGCACAGACCATGGTCTGGGGCTCTGGGCGCCCAAGCCAGGCGCCAGAACCATGGTCTGGACGCCTGTGTTGGGCGTTCAACCTTGGCATCTTCAAATTGCTCTTCTGACGACTCCTTCAATGTGTTTCGACTATAATTTCGATAAGTTACGATGGCGATCCAAGAGTACTGGACGTAATTTGGTTAACGATGGTGGTCAAGTGCATTAGTAAGTTGGAGGTATTTGTGGTAATCACACATAAAATAGACTTCGATTCTAGTAAAAATGGACTTCGATTCTAGTAAAAATGAACTTCGATTCTAGTAAAAATAGACTTCAAATAGTATTCCCGTGATTATCATACATTCATACGTACCTAAAACAAAAAATTACTCAAGAAAAGCCGCGCAACAAAGATTATTACAAGGTAAAACATTTAATTAGGATTTAGAATAGTATTAATGGTGGACCCTACCTTTGCCAGATATTAATTTTTTAATTATGTTCAGAAAGCTGCCAGATTTTTATTTAATTCCCTTTCTCTCTCCCATTTCCCTTTCCCTTTCCCTTTCCCTCCCTTTCTTCCTCTCTCTTCACCATTATCAATTATCATCCTCTTCTCTTCATTTCTCTTCATCATCATTTCATTCTTCCCTTCCTTCCTTCCTTTTTCTCTCCTCCATTTCTGGACCTCAGATCCCTTGATTAAGTTAAGGTATGCATTCCTACACCAAAACTCATTAAATTGCAATATTTTTCAGCTTCTCTTCATTTTTTGTCTGTGATTTTACTTTTTTCTTTTTTTTAGTGTGACCATGTTTTAATTTTGTTGTTCAGATCATTGATTGTAGCTTTTGCTGGAGGAGAGAGAGAAAAGAGGGAGAATTAGCCCAATTGGTGGTGGTGTTGAGTTGAGAACACTGATAAAAGGTGTTCTTTTAGATCTGCGGAAAGCAACAAACAGAGGAGGAGGAAAATTAAACGATGTCGTTTACAGAACTCAGCAGAAATGCAAGGTTTGTGATAAGACTGTGTATGTCATGGATCAGCTGTCTGCTGATGGTAATGCTTATCACAAGTCTTGCTTCAAATGTAACCATTGCAAAAGCAGACTTCAGGTATTTCCTTTTCTTTTTTCTGATCAACCCTTTTTTTGTAATTTTTCTGTTTTCTGATTAATTAGTCTAAGTTTCTGGTTAATGATTAATAAAGATTAAAACTTTCCTTTAATTTTCAATGTTATAAATTGTTGAGTAATGTGGGTAGCCGTTAATGCTCAAAATTATGAGCTTATCTGGGTTGGCCTAGTTTGGATTGATTTGAAGCTCGAGATGCTGTCTTTCTCATGTCCCCTTCCACCCCACCACCAAAACAATAAAAAAAAAAAATTATACCATTGTTAAAGAAATTATATAATGTAATTTAGTCATGTTGCTTAACAATACATCTAATTTATGTGTTTGTGTTTTATTGAGTTGATCCATTTCTTGTTTAGTTGACCTGTATTTTGCTGCCTTGTATTTGGTGGCTTGATATGAGATATAAATTGTGGCTCGAATGACTCAAAATTTAGGCTCTGAAGGATGGTTTTTGACCTTTCAAATTACAGGATCTGATTATTTCGGAGAAGTATTGGTTGGTTCTGGTAGTAACATGCAAACATTCTTTCCTGTGGCTATTTGATTTTGATTTTTGAAGCCCATATTGTAAGATAGGTGAGGTTAAGACCGTGTTAAGAGCTTAAGTCCTGTTGCATGCCGACTTGTTGTGAAACTTGAGGTCACTCATCGAATTTGTGACTCAGCATCATTAGGAGTTAATGGTTTTCTTTATGAATATTAGACTTTTTACACGCTTAGTAGAAATTTAGTATTCTATTCTCCCAAAATCTTATGGTTTAACATAGTTGTCTAAATTAGCTTTGGCTAAAATGAAAGTTTCATTTGCAGATGTGCGCTATTAGAAACTGATTTAGTGACCATGCCTCTGAGTGGCTGGTTCCTGCTGTTATTTGATTTTATATCAGGTGTAGTTGAGGTGGTCAAATGTGCTGGCTAAATGAACTCTTACCTTGCTTGCAGCTGCATAGTTTCTTCTATGGAGGTCTTGTACTGCAAGCCTCACTTGCGAGCAGCTGTTTAAGGAGCAGGGAGCTTCAACAAGAATTTTCAGTCCGTATGAACTACTCTCCTTGAATTGATCTTAAAATCCTATCTATTGTCATTACTAGCCTGTAAGTATGTAAGTTGTTATCAATTAACTGAACATTTGATAATTATTCAATAGCTACAAGCTTTCTAGCTGAGAAGTCACCTGAACTAAAGCCTGCACTGGTTAAAATTGTCCTCTGCTATCATGCATCTTTCATAATGTCTGGATAAACTGTTTTTTCCGTTGTCTCTATCCAATTTATAATTTTTTTATCAGAAAGTCCCAAAGCAAAGCCGCAAGCATGTTCTCTGGACTCAGGAAAAAATGTACAACTTGTTCCAAACAACTTTATCCATAGGAAAAGGTTATCTTTTACTTAGTTTATTCAAAATGCTTAATTGAGCCGATATAAAACATGCCAGCCTACCCGTTAGTGAATAGATGGGGTTATTCTGATCGTTATTTGGATTCTTCATGTCACCCAAACTCCTAAAGTATTCGTGAAAATTCTCAGTACTCTGACTTCACATGAATATTTGACCGAAATTGGAAATATGTCAAGAAATTTGGATTTTCATTCACCTAGAATATTCATGCAAGCATCACAACACTCTTGGCATGGTATTGACATTTGACACTTCATATAGACAATGATGGGAGAATATTTCATAAAATAGCTTTCTGATACTTGCACACATAGCTGTTTCCAATACAAGTACCATAATACAACTGTAAAGTCACACTGGGTTACCTCAGCTATTAGGACTTGTACTTAGGAAGCCTTTGTATTTGGTTGAATAATTGATTCCACTTGGTAGTGTGATTTCAATGCTTTCTAAGTCTTTGCCTGATCCAGCATTAGTTGAAATCGGGTTTGCTTTAAAGTCTTACTGTGGCAAAGGTCCTCGATAAAACTATATGTTTTATTCTTTTGCCTTTATCGCAGAGAATCATGTAAAGTCTATTAATTCTAGGCCCAAAGAGCTTTGAGTTAAATCTTCTTCCCTTTACCTACACTTACCCTTATTTTATGTGTATAGTTTTCTGAACCCTGAAGGCCTGGAGGTATATTTACCCTCAAAATGGCCAAATGGGGGTAATAAATCCTCCATTCCTCTGTCTGATTTGTACGATTCCAAGTAATTACGACCTCACTCCRACAACTCCCGTTGTCGGTCTTTATAATGTCTCTAATTACCCTTTTATTTAATATGTCAATCGAAACATGCCTTATATAAGTATTATGATTTGAGTTTTGGCTTTCTAGAGTCTGTTTCTGATTATCTTTCCTAGTTATTGATCTTATTTGTGTATACCCATCAGGTGACTGTGGAAAATCAGTTTTATCACAAGTCTTGTTTCAAGTGTTCCCATGGCGGCTGCTCCATTTCACCTTCAAATTATGCTGCCCTTGATGGAATCCTCTACTGCAAACATCACTTYTCACAGCTTTTCAGAGAGAAAGGAAGTTATGCTCATATTATGAAGTCTGCTTCAATCAGACGAGCAGCTGCCCCGGTTCCTGAAGCTGTTGCAGCTGCYGTTCCYGCCCCAGAATCTTGAGATCCTGATTCCTTTTTCCCCTTGAATTATTTGGATAGCATTGCCTTGTTCCTGTGTGATTACTGCGATAAGAAGTTAACAAAAAGACTTGCTCCTCTGTTGTTGTATTTATCATTTAAATTGACTGTTTGTATGCTTATGTGAGAATTGTTCTCGTAAAAATGCTTTGAGGATGAATTAGCACAATGAGTTCTATATTAACGGCTGCGCAAAAAAGAGAAACTAAAATATACCTTCCTCATTGAAGTATTGAACACTGGAATCTCAAAATTATGTTAAAAAAGGATTACTGCAAACATAAGACTTGCATTCTCACTCTTTTATAATATACATATATCTGCACAAAGTTGTGGTTCAATCTCTTACATAATYGATCYGTTGATGTCATAAAATTCATCAAGCAAGGCCAAAGAATTTCCAAGTAGTTTGCAATTATTAACAAATWGCTAAATTYAGAMAAGGAAGTTTTAAGCAATACTACTACAACTACTATGTACTAACTACTACTATGTCTTTACATAATTTGTTACCATTTAAAAGTAGGAAGTTACTAACCATCTTCTGGAATTAAATCCACATCAAGAAAAGTAATACTTCGYACTTGTATTAGGAAGGAAACAAAAAGGCCTTCYGAAAATGGCTCATCATGGATTTACTAGTAATTGGACCACTGCAAATTAACCTTTGTAATGTTTGTATCAATCAAACTGTTGCAATAGTTACATCCTAATATCGTTTGTAAAAGKACAAATGGTTGGTCTGTAGAATTGTGATTTTCTTGTTCTACAAACAACACAACTCGCTCTCCCAACATTTCAAAATTACAAATACTCTCATACATATACATCTAGGTGATTGAATTGAACTATCACCAAACTGCCACAGTATAGCTGMTGATCAAGCTTTCTCATCTTGGATAAAGATCTTCCTCTGAGATGTAGCCGTTGCTGTAACTAGAACTGCCTTCACTTCTTTTTTCATAGGAGCTTTGAACAGCTTTCAGGTGCTTTGCACCAGCTTGAATGATATTCTCTAATTCTTTCACCACTTCCCCTATTGAAGGTCGCATGTCTCCTGTGTCCTCAACACACTTCAATGCCAGATCCACAAATTCTTCTATGCCAATCAGATTTGCCAAACAGACGATGACCGGGTCCAAAAGGTTGTATATGAACCCAGTCTCATTCATAGTGACCTTAACTCACTCACAATGTTATTTCTTGTTTCTCATTATTGAGCCTTCCACTTACCAGCCTCAGCATCACCACCCAAAGCTATACACATCACTCTTTGGCAGTAAACTGACGGTCTCAAATTCTGGATCCAAGTCCACCCTGCAAAGGTAAAAACATTCAAATGCAAGAAAGAGACCAAATATGTATCAGGCAATTGAAGATTGTGTCATACAATTGTCAGGACTCAGGAGGCTTATTGTATACAAAAGAATTCTAATAGAATTAATGGATCTATGGCAATTGGTATATATGAATATCAATTAGCAGTTCTGCATTACCATATTGAATGGAGTTTTAAATCCTGTATCTTACAATCTGGACATCCACAGACCCACAGTTCACCTACAACCAAACAAACTAATACAAGTGAAGGTATGGATAACTAACCATCGTCCCTTAACTTGGTGGAAGCACTGATCTCTAACATTACTACAAACCTGGAAAAACCAAAGTCTCCCCACTTTAGCATTTAAGTGACCATCCAGAAGTATTTTCCTGATTTATGTCTCTGTGGTGATGTGGATCTACAAGCTCATGCAAATATGCCAGACCTCTGGCTGCCCCAAGGGCCACGTTTAACCTACTCACCACTCCAACTTACTGCAGATCTCCTGTCATAAGTCATCAGTAAATATATGTACCTTCCTGAAATACAGTGCGAATACAAATAAGAAATAGAGATGATTGCCCTCAACTTCACAAGGAATGGTCCCACACAATTCTTGACTACAGGACCATTCCTTGCATACCGATACTCCCCAAATCATTGCCAACACGATCAACATAGAACTGGCCATAGGGTCAACCTGCGCAAAACTAGTAATTCATAGTAATATAGTAGAAAGCTATTTTAAGGGAAATCTTGATATTCTATTCTAAGCTTTTGATTGAGACATTTTGGAGGGCAGTTGACAAATTGGGTTTTTAAAAAATGGCAATTTAGTAAAACAAACTTGTTCCGATGACAAGTTGGTAAATAAAATGAGCTCTGATGACATTTATGTATTTTGTTTAACATATCAATAGTCAATACAACAACTACGTAAGTTTTAACAAGTCAAGTTCAATTTAGTTCAAAAAGACAATAAAACAAGAAATCTAGTTAAGAAATAAATTTGTTCTCAATGGAGGTCAATATGGTTGATAAGTGAGTGGAATATACTCTCAACACTCAAGGACTTAAATGGGTATAGATTAAAATACATTCTTAAAGATTCTGAAGAGGGCGCAAGGCTATACACATTCTTCAAAAAGAAGGTTGAATATTCCTAGTCTCTAGGTTTTTGTTTGACTGTGTAATGGCAGCATGGTTGGTAATCATACTGAACGAAAAACTGTGTGGCTATGCAAGATGGATGAGTCAATTAAGTACTACTTTGCACTCTCTGTCTGTCAGACATTTTGGACTGCGAGCAGGAACTAACATGAGATTCTCAGATACTAACGTTAACATGAGTTTGAATCCGTTAAAAATAAGCCAAGTACCTGAAAGGCTAGCTCTTAGGCTTCCTTGGGACATATTCATAAATTAGCATCTGTTCGCCTTTATCAAAGCAGAAGCAACTAAATTGACGACATTTTGTGGTGTATCTTGATAGAAGTCAATTTCTTTAAACCTCAAGGCACCCTGCAAGGAGTCTTCCTGTGCTCTTTTGATTGCAACTAGTTGTCCACTGTCAAGTTTTCTTTATAAACCTGACACAGATGTTTCAACAAAAGGCTTAGACAGTGGAAGCTTTTGACAGCTTTGAATAAGATAAATAACAAAAAACAAATGTTATTATCAAAAGCAGCCTCTTGTTTTATCATAAAGGATTAAAAGTGGGAAATCCAATGGTAAACGTGAGTTTTTGCGATTCTCATGGTAACATGATTTATTTAATTTTTTAATAAAAACAAAAAAAAACCATTGGTACTTTAAAATAACAAATTGAACATAAAATTCAACAATCCGACATAAATTTGAACAATTCTTGGTAATTTATGCATGCTCGGCCTTGCGGTAGTTTTAGTGGTGTCAACTTAATTTAGGGTTCAAAATGTTGAATTTTGAGTATTGAAATTTGTTAAAGGTTAAAAGGTCATTTTGGGATTAATAAAGTTTTATGGTTACCAGTAGGATTAAAAAAAAAAAACTCATGTTACCATTGGGAATATTCTTTTAAAGTAATGAGTGAGTTTTTACATGTAACAAAAAAACATCTTCAAAGTGCAAAAGAGGAATTTTAACACTCGCGGATTCAATTGCATGAGCAAAGCTTGCTTGCTTACAAAGAAAGTTCACGTCTTAAAACAATAACTATAGCATGTTGGGCTTTGTAATGAAGTACGAGGTCTGTACACATGGGGTTCTCTGAATGCAGGGGGGACCTCAAGTCTGCAACGGCTCTACCACAAACACTCATGGATCCAGTCACCCATTCACTTGGCTTAGGGTACATAGTTGTAACAGTCTCATCTTTAAGTCCGAACACCGATTCTGTAGGCGTCCTTTTGCCTATCTTAGTAAACCAACCACCCAGACTTTTAAACTTGTAAATGGCCATGCACCCAACTTGGTGGTAGGTTTGATCTCCAAAAATTCATAAATCCAGATGAAAGAGACCAGTTTCATGACAAAATTCGGAGTAAGTTGGACCAGACTGATTCCCTRCTCTAAAATAGTTAAATCTCAATTATGAACCAGTGCAAAGAGAATCTAATTCCAACATTTAAGTGCGCATGCACAGGAGTTCTGGTTAGTAGGCTCCCACAGGTAACCCTCATTATCCTTCACGCTAGACATCAGGGTAGTCCTAATTGGCCAATCTAATTTCTTCATCTGATTTAAAAAGCTACCTGAGGGTCTAGCATCAAAGACACCTCTCCATCAAATCGTCATTGACTTTTCAAAGACACCAGACTGACTTGTCTTACCTCTCCATCAAATAGTCATTCACTTATCACAGGTATCAGTATCGGTGGCAATATAATGGTCTCAGGGAAAGCCTTAGCCTTGGCTCTATCCCTGGGATCTACGGCAAGTTGGGAAAGTTCCTCACCACCCTAACCAATGCTATCAGACTCAGCCCCATTTATGTTAGAGGATGACTCCGATGGGTCACATCCCTCACCAGTAGACCCATTTCCAGTCAACGCTTGGGAACTGCTTGTTTTATCAGACATGGCAACAAAGCTAGAGTTGCAAAGAAAAGTAAGAAAAATGCAACACCAGGACATATTAGGACATCACCATAAGCAAAAGCAAGTTTAGTTCTGTTATATTGGTTCTGTAATATCAGGTATGGTTTATTGAAAGGGAAAAAAAAAGTGAAAAACATTCAATAATATTTTAAAAAGTTAACACTATTAGGAGTTAGGACAATGCAGTAAACCAGACATAGTTTGTCAATAGAAGTCCAGATACTCGTAGTATTGAGTTGGCTTGTGCAGAAGATAACTAAGGTCCAATTTTGCTATAAAACAGCTGACAAAAAACCAGAGAAAACACAAATTTCGCAGTCTTACTATGATCAGTTTACCCAATCTGTGACAAAGTATTWGACACATCTATATATACTATAACTAAAGCAATTCCCACTATTTCATTTTTCCYTCCTAAATTTCCCTCCCATTTTCCTTTAATAAATGATTGCATAAAAAAGATAACAAAACAATTATTAAGTATAAGAAAAACAATACATGTGCTTTGAAAATAATAATTCTAACATGTTTGATTAGTATATAACTGAAAAATACTTTTCATGACTATAATTAAGTAATTGAATTTTAAAAATAAAGATGTTTTTGAGTAAATGAATAATATATACATRGTGCATATTATCAAAACCGAGCATTTGCTCGGGCAATTATCTAGTATATTAACATAGAAATTGAAACAACTTACCTTACCATAGCCTCCAATTCCAATTTCATTTATCGGTGAAAAGTCATTGGTGCATTGCTTGACATCTTCAAAGGAAAAACACCTAACTCCCTTTAATTGAGGCAGGTCACCCATGATCCATGACCTTGAAATTACATGAAGAAAAAAGGTGGTAACATGAGACTTAGATATGCAAGCAAAATAGTGCAATACATGATAAGATCAACTCAGCATCTACTACAATCTTACAGAAAGGATTGTTAATTTATATGCTCTTCGAGCTATGTTTCTCTGTCGATAAGCATAAACTCCGGCAACTGTAAGCAGAATAAGCACCAATCCAGATACAGAGAGCCAACGATTAGGGGAATGTTATGGCTTTGCCTGCAGATTTTCCATCGAACAGGAAGGAATGGAAGAGCGGAAAATTAGTGTTGACTAAAATATGTATGAGAACCCTTAATTCTTAGGCACTCTTTTACATTGCAAATTTATTATTACCTGGAAAAGAGTAAGGCACAATGGGTTGAAGTGATAAGGTCCATATGGTGTGTTGAATTGATGGTCTTAAGGACATTCCAATTCTAGAAATTATTCTTCGATCGAAATGAGCATTACTAGGAGGGAAAAATGCTATTTCCAAAACAGATATTCCTTTCTGGTTCTATCATTGAATTAACCAAACATATTTCCGTCAAAAGATGGGAATCAATGGCAGTCTTTAAACTGCATCCAAAAAGTTGTAGTAGGCCAAGTTCTCTAGATTAGAAAAGTTAATGAAAAGAAAGATCAGGCGTCCAAGATAGGACGCCTACAATCAGGTCCTGTTAAGTCTCTAAGCAAGATTGAGAAACACAGTGCACTTCAGGTACAAACTTGGAATATCAGTGGTTTGGCATTTTGCATGTTCTTTCGCTTCTAGTTTTTCACAGAATGGGTTTTCATCAAGCCTGCGCAAATTTAATTACACAATTCAACTTATTCCAGCAATAATATGGACATAAAATCAAAACAACAGACTTTTCAGTAATATAATAGTAAAGTAGTGCAAAACAGACCAAGAGATGATACAAGAGCTATATTTTTAAGAATGCTGTGATTGTAGTCTCCTGAAATATATTCTAAATCAAATTCTTCGCAAATCTATGAGGCGAAGATACTGCCAAATCCAGTTCCAATATCAAAGTACTGAGTTTGTTGCTTTTAGTAGCCTATTCTCCAGATGTATAAGGTATAATATATAATCACTTTGTTGATTTGACATGCATTTTTTGAGAGAATAGGTCAGAAAAGAAACAGAGCATAAGAAATGACAAGAAAATAATCGTACATGGTTTGCAAATTTGAATGATTGAAAAATCCTGCCGGAAGTTGTCCATACAGACTGTATTTTCCCTCTCTGTGACAGAGCAACAAAAAATTAGATGCACACTAGAGGCTGTGGCAAAAAATCCATGCAAAATACACAATACATAAATTGTCAAGAATGTCAACGGTAGTGAACTCGTGATAATCTTGAGCTTCGTTACGAATAAAAATGTTTTGGCAATCATTATATGCAAGATTTAGACAAAAAGAAGCATTTGAAATCTGATATGGCATGTAGCCTGCTATGGAAATAACTTTTAACCCTTTTCAATTGATTGACCATTGGCCTAGAAGACAAGTTTATCCAATATTTTATCTTGAAAGTTCGCTCATTACTCTTTGCTGTTTTGCCTGTTCTTAGCCTTCCTCTTCAACTCAGATCCAAGAAATTGCTGAACACAAATCCTTACAGAGCACTATCTGGCAAATACTTGCTTGCATGAATTATATTTGTTGAGTCTTCAATTCAAATCTTAAACCCTCAGAGAATTATTTATTTAAATACTTGTTTTTTTTCCAATAAAAGGAGAATGTCCAAAAGTTCCAAAGAGGAATGTAAACATTATGAGATGTTCTCCTAAGAAGATGCGAAAATCTAGTTGTGAGGACTTACAAAAATTATGTTTTAAGACTGGGATGACTATCTTTCTTTTCCAAAGTGTTTATTTACAATTCTTAGAAAAAGCTCTACTGCCTCACTAACTATTGGAATCTGCTCGCCAGACTTTCTGAAGAAAATATTTTCCAAAAAAATGTATCACAAACTCAAGCTAGTGTGTTCCACAATAAAAAGTTACATGATGCATTTCACAAAAAAAGTTAGTGTGATGACTACACGGATCATCACTTTTGGTTCATTTAGCCAACCCACATTGTGTCATTAAGGTCTAACGATTGATGGTACATTTCACATTCCAATATGATCATTATGGCTGCATTTTCTGCATGACAACATGCACTGCCAGCATACATCTGTAGTATTGTCTTTACTGCCAACCGTTTTTACTTCCTTTCTTCTACTTTGAGTATGTGCACGTGTGTTTAACTATGTTTAGACAGGGTATAGAAATTGACATTGAGAAACATACATTGTAGTCAAATTTGGCAAAGTGGTGAGCCACATAGGAACATTTGACGCATCAAAACTATTATTACTCAGATCTCTGCAAAACATGGGTTGACAAAGTAAATACACAATTAAATTAGTAATATTGAATTAAATAAGATAGAAAGATCATTATCTCTTATATCAGCATGATTTTGTGATGAATGACTTGACAATGTTGACGCAGTGACAAAATGGAAAGTTGTGCTACTCACATATAGGTTAGACGATTCATTCGAGAAAGATCAGGGATTGGACCATCAAATTGTTGTTTGCCAAGTACCTGAACAGAAGCCATCAGAGTTGGCACCAAAGTAGCATGGTTTTTCACTTCTTACTTACACACAATTAGGTGAGTTCATTACAGCTCATTCATGTGTACAAGAGCATTCAAAGATCGGGGAACCACATTGCTAAAAGAGTTCCTGTCCAAGCGTCTGCAACAACAAGATAGCTAGTGGTACAGCATCAACTCTCTTCAGCATAATATACTTCATAATTYAAAGATATACTTACATGACCTCTAAAGTCAGTRCAAGTCCTATTGTGTCYGGTATTATTCCATTCAGCTGGTTGTCATTTAAAATGCTGTAAGATTATAAAGTAGAAAATCAATACTGCATAGGTCATCATATGGTAGGAGAAACAAATCACAAAACTATTTTCTGAATTATTATGTAGTTTTAAAAAATATATTAGAAACCAACTTGTTAATRTTGGATTCTGACACTACTGTTGGATTAGGTTTCATTAAAGTCAGATGGAAGTTCTCTAGACTGTATCTTCTGTAAGAGAARCATGAATTCATATGAACCATTTTTTAGGCCTATCACATTTCCAGCATATAACTTTTGGTTCATGTTAGCCAAACCCACTTRTGGGACTAAAGCTYTGATTAATTGATTGATATCGCATTTCCAGCCTATGCTAGTAATGAATGACATGTAAAGCCATCTGAGGATATAAATTTGTYGATTAGCAGAAAGGTGAGCAGAATTTATGTTCAAAATGGCGTAAWTTTTTTTCTTAACTAGCTTTGTGCTGTTTCACATCAGTCTACAAAGCAGTAGATTCTCCAAGTAAAGATTTGAATTCTTACAGATGCCTAAGAGCCATGTCAGAGTGGAAAAGTCGAAGAGGAATTTCTCCAGAGAACTTGTTCTCTCCAAGATGACTGCATGTGGAACAAAACATTGCTATATATATTAGGTATAATAAGGATCACGAGTGTTAGATAAGTCTGCGCCAAAGATTCATACAAGTGTTCAGCTGAGGTTAGGTTATCCAAGCCAGGCATAGCCTTGTTGGAAACCGGTAGCTTTCCATMAAGCTGGTTTCCAGTTACATCAAGCCAGACAAGTTCCTCAAGATTACCAATAGAATGTGGTATTGGTCCACTGAAGTTGTTGGAATTGAGAAACCTATAAAACATAATAAACTTGAGTCATCATCAAATGTTATACAGGTTAACAATTCAATTAATCAACACTGCTCGTTAATTTTGATATAGCCGTGAACATAAGTATAAGCCAAGGCGATGGGGATGGGGATGAAGTTAAAACCACTAGGTTACATCAATTTGATGATACAGGCATAAAGTATTCGGCCTCAATATATCATGACAGAATTGCTGAAAAAGATTGTCTCCTCCACATGGATTGGATGATGGGGATGGGGTTGGGGTTGGGAAGAAAACAGAGAGGACAATTCAGAATTTAGAGGAATTTCTTACAGACTTTCGAGTCGTAAGAGAGATCCGATTGATTCGGGAATAGGTCCAGAAAAACTACAGCCTGAAAGAACACTTCAATATGGAAAACACTGAGGTTAATCAATTAAAGAAACTGTTCAAGAGACACTTTTTACAGTTACAGAAAAAATAAAAATCCTTACAGCCGTTCTAGATTCTTCAATCTGCCAATATTTGATGGAAGCGATGCACCATCGTTATAGTAGGAAAATTGCCTACAATTACCTAGCTTTCCAACTTTTGAAAACAACTACCTGGATTATTTTTTAAAAACTACCACTTTGTTCTTTTTTTTTCCCGAATTACTACCAATTTCATTTTTGGTCAATTTTGTTTAGCTCCGA
>SNQN01000672.1:29610-66575 GCA_008642245.1 Bassia scoparia
GAGTGGGGCCCACTAATATACAAATTTCCTTCTTAAACAACCCGATACTCCTCTCTTTCTTCTTTATTCCTAGCCTAAATCACCATGCCTCACCACCGTGCCTCTCTTTCTTCTTCTTAACCTCTCTTAGCCAATTTATTCCCAAAAAATATCCCAAAAAATGTAATCCTAATTGCAATTTTCCCCAATAATTTCCGAATTGGATGGTGCTTGAATTAAGGTGGTTTCGAATTGGGTGGTTTCCAATTGTGGTTGGTGTACGAAGAGGGTGGTGTTCAAAGGCGGTTGTGCTCGATTGGGGTAGTGTTCGAAGGGGGTGGTGCGCAATTGGGGATGGATTCGAATGGGGTGGTGCTCGATTTTAGGTTTGTGGTGGTTGTGAGGGTAGTGTTTGTGGTTGACTGGTTGGTTTCTTGGTTGCGGTGGTATGGTGGTGTCGGTGGTTCGAGATGGTGTTCCCAGTGGTCTGAGATGATGTTCCCATGCAAGGAGTGAACGGAAGTTAGAGGTGAAGATTATTGGTGGGGCCTGCATGTCGGATTTCGTAAGATTTTGGCTGGAATATTGGGGTAACCCATACCCGAGTAGACACCTAACCCATGTCTAAGTAACATAGTTCCAGAGTATTTTCCATTAGACATCAATAATGAGAATGCAGGTGGGATGAGCAACTTACAGCTTCTGCAGCTCAGACAATGACATGATATCATCAGGAAACGGACCTAAAAGATTTGCACCTGATAATAAGCTGCAATAGTAATATAAAAATCTCAGTCCTTAGAAATAGTTCATTAGAACTTGACTGAGAATTAATAAATGCAAGTTGTAGATGAAGACTATCAGCAGACTAACATGGCAGTCACACGTGAGTTATTGCAGAAAATGCCATCCCACTTTCTACCACATGGATCATGCCTGACCCAATTGGGTGGTGTATTTAGCCATTGTCTCTTGAGAGATTGCAAAACAGCCGCTGCATCAGTACAACTCAATCAGAAATCTCTACAAAAATTTGTAGAAAAGAAAATATGAAGACAAGAAGATAAACCACGACCATAACACTTATCTTATGTTGAAAATACCAAATTGTAAGGACTTATGTAGCCTGAAAGTCTCTAGCTCCACATTTGAAGAACCTTACACTATATAACCATTTAGAAAAGGAGAAAAAAATAGCTTGCAATAAGATGAGCACATCTTGTTCCAACCATTGCCATCAGCCCACCACTAAACATCCATAAAAGAGTGTTACAAGACTTAGAACAGCATATTCTTCTCCTATGTTACATGGACTCGGTGTCGGTGTCAAGCGTCGGACTCGCTCATTTTCTTGAAAAAAATATAAACCAATGGGACATTTCCAATATAATTCATGTTGGAAAACAGGCTCATGGACCTCCAATTCACTTGACTTGGTGACTAAGAACTGTTCTACTTTCCTTTATTCCGAAACAGGGAAGCGACCCCAATCTGTCCACCTCCCTTAATTTTAGGACTAATCTCTCAGATGGATGCTTGATAACAATAACTTTTTGGATGCTGAATAACAAATATATAGAGGGGCAAAGAAAGAGGAAACATATTAATTGACTTTATAATAAGTTTGTCTATCATGTCTCTACTTGATAAGTCTCATAGTCATGAATCATGGTCAATTTAACATGTGTTCGAAAAACTTGAATACCAACACATGCATCGCCTAATTCTTCCAATATTGATTCCAGGAGGATAAGGTAAGTGATATCTCACCAACAAAAGCATGAAAAAACAACATACTTCAATTTTTACAGTGGGGAAATTAATTGTAGGTATATCTAAACACAAATCATCTCCGCCTCTCCGGTATATGCTTCGACATCTAGGACTCATCATCAAACAATAATGACCAAGATTAATTATTTTTCAAGGCTATAAAACCTCATCTGAATTGCAATCTTAAATTAACCTCGTCAAAACTAAAACTCACATGTGAAAGAAATCACTGGAACTATAAGAAATAAGCGGGAAAAAAAAAAAAAGGCAAAACAACATAAAGCAACTCACAATCCGCAGAATTGGTTTCTGCTGATACACTCCAACTATGCAATGATATGAGCAGCAAATACACCAAGATGCTGGAATTCATGACTAGTAATTAACAGCTTCGACACCTCCCAATTAACACCCACATTCATGGAAGATAAAATGAAACAATAATCTTAACATGAATTACAAAAGTTTGCTGAATTTTCCTTCTATTCTTCTTTCTCCCCTCTTCATAAATAAAAAAAATAAGCAATGATATGAATTGTTCAAATTTAAGAAAAGGTTAAACTATAGTCAATGAATTTGCAAAGTGTCATAGTTCATAATCAAAGGAAATAATAATTAAAATATAAATTTGAAAGAGAATGACAGTGTTTCACTAGGAGTGATTAATAAATCTGGATAACATCCATCATCTGAAGAATTCAAACAGAGACATGAGTTTACTAGGATTATTTAATCACGACATTCTAGAATTAATAGACAGATGGAATTTAGAAATATACCTGAAGAGAAAGCAGTAACATGAATTCTTTAAGTAAACAACACAACAAACAATGTGGGGAGTTTGGATATTCATAATTCCACTGATAAATTCCAATCTATGCCCAGATTTGCCTTTTTCAAATTGGAAATTTTCCATTATTTTTCTAAAGGGGTGTTTGTTTCGGAGGATTTGAGGGAGAGGGGGTACGGATATATCGAAAGGATCATTAGACAATTGAACTTGGGATTATTTTTGGACAAAATTTATTACGGAGTAATTACAACGTAAGAAATGCAAGCAAATACGTGGGTAGTCTTTTAGAATATTCAATTTTTTATTTTTTTATTTTTGGTGTTTTTAAGTAAAAAATGTTACTTTATTTTTTTGTTTAAATGAGATAAATAGGGTTTTTTTGTTATTAAAACTAACATTTTTTAAGATTGAAGAAGTAATTTATATATATACATATATATATATATATTATATTTTTCTGTTATTTTACTTAAATTTTTATTTACATAAGATTTTTTTTTTCTATTTTTAGGTTTTGGATAAAATATATATTTTTTATTGTTGTTTTAGATCTAGAAGTTATAAATTTGTTAGATATTTCTTTTTTTATTTACTGTTTTTATATTTAGTTATTTAATTTTTTTAAAATTTTTTTGGATAAGATATGTTGTAGCAAATAAAACGTGGTATGGCTACAATATTTCCCTAGCTTCTGGACAGATAGAGGGGTGGAGGCTTCCTTTCAATGCTAACTCGGGAAAACTGACCTTCTATTGGACAATTGTACGAACTTGGACTCCTATCTTCCTCCTGGACAAGTCAAGGTTTGACCAAATTGGATGTTTRCTTTATATATAACATAGATATTTGTAAATAATTACTATCTCCGTCTCAAAAAAATTGTTAAGTTTTCTTTTAGTTTTCAATGTACTTGACTAATATCTTTTACTACACTTTGTCAAAAATTACAAAAATTTGATAATAAAAAACTACACATCGACACGAATCTAACAAGATCTCACATGAATATATTTTTTCTCATATATCAWGAGATTTTTCAAAATTAAAGTTTTTCTCTCCTTGTATCAAATATTCCAAATGTAACAAACAAATTGACATGTGCGGAGGGAGTAGTGCAATTCCTCTCACGCATGTTTTCTCTTCAAATAACGGTAAGCAATGTTGAGTATGTTGGAACCTTCGGATGCACCTCAGATGTCCTCATTTCTGCCTCAATTTTTTTGTCACTTCATTGCATATTCAAGGGAACCTAATATAAATGTTTGTGACTCTGCTAAAAGTTGGTCCCAAAACCTTTTTACGATGACTCATAAACTACGATTTCGGGCCCGTGAAACATAGTTCTAACGATTGACTCGCATTTGTCCAAAATTTTCCACAAACGCTAAGGGCCACAATCTTGTCAACTTTTAGTCTGAAAAAACGAGTATAGAACCTCACACGCAAGTTCAACTATGGTGAGATTGTCCCTTTTGAGAGGCAACCATGCAGTCCATAAAATCACCTTATATGTCATTGTATTGGCCTCGAACTATGCGTTAACTCATCATATGACCATTGAAACTCTATCCAAAATTTTCACCTCATTTGTAAACTTTGATCTGACCGTCTATGTTTCATGACCTATGATACAATATATAATCTTCGTTTTTTAGTCCCCAAATACGTTATTATATATGGATACTATCACATGATTTTTTTTGCCAAAATTTCTCCCATATAAGAGCCTTTGTTAAATTTTACTCTCAAATTTTAAGTACAACATCTCAGTCATGTGAGCGCCTTTTGGAAAAGGATCTCAAAATCACTTCATATGACATCAATTCCACCTTAATTTTGTGTGTCTTCATTATATTTCTAATATAACATACGGAGTACTAAATTCTCTCCTCAATTTACAAATTTTGTTACGAACAATTGTTATTCATCGACCTAAACTTCAATATTGGCTCCCCCGAGACTCCGAGAGACGTCATTGTGGACCCTATCTCATATTCACACAAAAATTTGCATAGCCAATAATCTAAATGACACAAGAGAGTTTCCACTAAAATTTGAGGTCATTCAACAATAGTACCTCAAAAACCAAACAAAGTGAAGCACTTTAATTTTGGGTTGTTTAAGCGATTTTTTCATATTTGCCCAATTTGTTTTCTACTTCTTCAAGGTCACATAATTGGCACATCATCAAAAAAAATAAAAATATGACACATCTTCATGTTTCAACATCAAACAATGAGTACAATATCTTTAATTTATTGCGAAAAGTGTAACACCTTTTTCTATAATAAGTATTCAATTTTTTTTTATTTAACTAAGAAACGAGCATTAAAATACTTTCCGATGAGGCGATGAGTCATATCAAATAAAGCTCTTAAGTCTGGTCAAACATAGATTGTTACCGTCAAACATAGATCGTTATCGTTAGCACAATCACAGGCAACACGCAAAATTGTAATAACAGATGACTAATCAATCTTTTAAGCAACCACAAATGCTAAGCAACCATAGTTGTTTTTCTTTAGTTTGTCATGTTTCTCCTTGTTGCCAAAAAAAAAAAGGCATAATGGGAGTGAGAAATAGCTCAAATGTAGGGATGCAAACGAGGTGGGTATTGCATTTCCCATTCCCACCCCATCCCCGTCGTGCAAAATTTTATCCCCATCCCTGCCCCGATGRGTATGTACTTAAAGTCATCCCCGCCCCATCATTCATATGGGTATCCATCCCCGTCTAATACCCATTGTACCCGCCTCATCACCCGTTAAATCCCCATCAAATACCCACTTATTGCAACTATTTTTTATATTCTGATTTTTTTGAATAATTGATAATTACAAAAAGTCAAACTAGAAGCGCGATTCGACGAATGAAATAAAAATTGTATAGAGTAAATTGCTTTTGTATAATGCGCTTTCTTAATTAATATTAAAAAAAATACCCTTAATTTTATAAGCCCTTTAAATTTAGTACAAATGTACAATAGTAGTATAACACATTAATAAATACAATTTTAGCCTTTTAATACATAGTACATGTGRCGGAGCTTTTAATACATAGTGCATGTGGCGGAGCGGAAACAGAGCGGGTATTGCTTAAAAACCATCCCCATCCCCACCCCATAACCCATCAAATCAAGACTCATCGAGACGGGGAATGGGCGAGTCTCCTATTTAACCCGCCCCGCTTGCATCCCTACTCAAATGGTTAAAAATTTTCTTATTGATTCTGAGAAATTCTGTAATCGATTCTCCACCCCGTCCTTGTGGCTCTCTTAGAAAAAAAAAATGCTTGGCATGATCATATCATCTATCAACATTGAACATATAACATAGGGAATTAAGGGATTAAACCAGTGAATGAACATTGTCGTCCAAACTCCAAAATATATACCAGTGTTTAGTTTCCTAGCAACGGTAGTGTAACAATGTCAATTTAGATACACTACTTTGATTGCATACTTAACAAAAACCAAAGTAAAATAACATTTGTCCAGAAATTAGGATTAAACCATTGCATAGACCATGCATAATACTACTTAGCGAAACTTATTTAACTAAAGACGATTGTTAAACTATACTGATCAGTGATCACAGCACCGATCCGAATTCGAAGCAATTAGATCGTAACTCTTGTCATCATCTTCTTAGTCTGACTTCCTAGTCGCCTGAAACATCTTCTTGGACCTCAGCTGTGAAAATTAAGTAAACAATCCATGAGAAATAAACAGGAATATATAATTGAGGAATTTGTATCAGCAATGTATCATATGTATGTATACCTCATTGGAGTGTCCGCATTTCTTCTTACGACAGTTCACAGCCCTTGGTGGCAGGCGAGCATAGCACCTATCATTTCATGTTTTTTACAGTTCATCAATCAACTTAACATGTCTTAATGTGTAAAATCATACTTAGAAACTACTGTTAATAAGAGGAAAGTTGATGATGCAGTAATAATTTGATAAATTTGTGAATTTCTAATTATATAATTCTGCAAGGCACCAAAACACTGCAGTAGTACATTTTTAAGGTGGTTAACTGTAATGTGTACTTGTGTAGTGGCACCACTACCTTGCGTGGTTCCACTACTCTGACCGCATCACGCTAGACGACAAAAATTGAAATCACACCAAAACAAAGATTACATGATCCCAGATAAAACAGAAAATTCCACAAAACAAAATTTAAATTTAATTAATTACTCATAACAATGCTATTCAAAGTATACGAGCAAACTCAGCAAACAATTACACTATTTCAAAGTTCAAACGGTGAGCAACAAATTAATCATTTGGGATTCATCAACACGAAATATTATGGACTGCTTAAATTAATTGAATAAAGCAACATCACAATAACATAACAGTGAAAAAAAGGGAAAACGAATGCATACTTGCGGCAAACCTTCTTATACTGCCTGAACTTACGAGCCAACTCCAGCAGATGCGGCGGATAATTCATCTTTCCAAGCCCTCCTCCTCTCAGCCTCGCCACCAGGTGAACCGTTGATTCTATACACAGAATGAAACATTATTTATAATCATCCGAGAAGAAATCATAAATTTTATACTATCATATATACGGAAAGTTACTTCAAAATCATCATCAACAACATCTTACGACAATAGAGAAGAAAAATGGAGCACATTATGTGAACAAAGAGTAAGATTGAAAACTCAAAATCTCTATTATCAGCAACAATATGAATGATCTGATTGTTTTTATTATTAGTTAAAAAGAATATGAAAAATAATAACAGGTGAAGACTCGATCTATTGCAACTACATATCGGCTAACGATGATTAAATTTTGCAAAGTTTTCGATGGAATTTTTGTTCTGTGTGCAAGTGCTGATTTGCGTTAAAATATAGTTGAAACAAACGAGAAGATTGACTGGATTTTTCGGGAGAAAAAAATGGAAAAATAATGAAGCGAAAAAACAGAGATTCAAAGTTAGTGCAACAAAATGAGTGTTAAGACAAAAATCAAGGGGAAAAAAAGTTCAACATAAGTATGCAGCAACTAAAAAGCTTTTTGAAAAGAAGAAATGACGTAAAATGTCACATTTACAGAAAGTTGAAGAACAGAGTCATAACAGAAAAAACTTGAAGAAGCAGAAAAATCACTTAAAAAATTATCAAGTAAAAGAAGAAAAAATCAAGTTAACATTAATACATTATAATCTTCATTTAGAACAAAAATACCAGGAAGAATAATCTTATATCAACAAAACACAAAAGAAAAGAGAAAAACAGAGTAAAGAGAGACCATTGAGAATGTTGTAGTCAGCGAGTGTTCGGCCATCTTCAAGCTGCTTCCCAGCGAATATCAGACGCTGCTGGTACGGAGAAATACCTTCAAATGAAATCACCACAAAAAGAAAACCAAACCTCATTAAGAAAACAACGATCAAAATGATAACAACGGGAAAATGCAAAAAAAAAACAGAGAGAAATGCGAAGAAGCTAGCAAAAGAGAAAGAGAGAGAAAGATGAACCTTGTTTGAGGAGGATTTTGGACTTGACATGGTAAACGGAGTCAGTGGATTCAACCTCAAGAGTGATGGTTTTGCCTCTCAGTGTTTTCACAAATATCTGCATTTTTGTTTGTTTGTTTGTTTTTTCTCTCTCTTTGTCTAAGAATGATGATGTAGAAATGAAGGAAAATATGAAGGTGTATGTATTTATAGTGGGGATCAGTAGGTTTACGATGTTGTGGGAGGAAGGATAAAGTGGTAAATATAGTAAGAACCTTACCCCAAGTAAAAAAAAAAAAAAACAAAAAAACTTGAAACAATTGGAAATAGTGGGAAAACCTTTCCCCAAGTAAAATGAATAATTAAGTTCTAAGGATGATTATTACTTGTCCTCTGTTTCAACATGAATAATTCGTGTTTTGATGTGAGGATTAACTAGCCAAAAAAAAAATGTGTCAAACTAGTAATCCATCATTTTTTACCAAACCCATATCATATATTCACATACGTACAATATGTTTATGAAAATCAATTTTATTCACATAAYGTGTGCATAATGACTAATAAGTCATGACTATGTATGATATGAATAAATGATAAGGTGTATCAAAATTAAAAGCATATAATATCATGTACATGACAAGTTGACAACCATATCATATGCAAATTGGGTGCTGATGACCATTCATAATTTACATAGTATCTATCATGTGTCGGATCCGTCGTGAACCTAACATTTTAATGCTAATTGTGTGACGAAGTCCAATCTATTGGATATCACGAGTGCGGCTAGTCTCATACAGTAGAAAGGACATTGTGAGCATGTTACTTACGACACAAAGATCTAGAAACTTAAGGATGGACGTTAGAGATTTGTGGCAACCAAGTAGGTTAAGGTGTAAACAAGTGAAATCGAGTCTTGACAACTTTAAGAGGTGTCTTGGGTTAAGGGGGGTGATTCAATGCAAATATGCAATTATGCAAGATCTATAAAGACCTAACATCACACACAAGCATTAAAATAAAAGTGGAGAGTTAGAAGTTTCATTCATTCTTCATGTTTTTTTTAAATATGATACTTTTTATTTCTCAAACTCCACTATAATCTATTGGTAGGACATAGACACAAATGGAAAAAATAGAGTTCGTGTGATTGGAGAGAGATTGAACAAATAGAAACCACTCGTATTAAATGAAAAAGAAAAGAGTTACAAAAAATTGCTTAGAAGAAATGTCCGAAATAGAAAGTGTCACAATTGAAAAAAAAATTGGAGTATTTGTATAGCTCTATAGAATGGGTTTGCTTGGAGGTTTCAATTATAATCATCTTCCTTTTGCTGAAATATAACTCATTTTTTTGAATTTGATTCACACGACTACTCAATCTTCTATGTACACAAAGCAAACAAATCCAAAGATTAATTTAGATGAAGTGGTCACCAAAGTAAAATTATGTACAGAGGTTTTGCTCATCTAAGAAAGAGACTGGTCATTCTACTAGCAAAGGAGATATTGCTATTGCTGTCGCTGTTGCTGCTGTAAGGATAACCGCTTTCTCTTGCTCCATCATAGCCCATGGGGGTAATGGTTGATTCAACATCAAAGTCCAGATTACCTTCTTCAATCATTTTCTCAATCTGTTTCACCACCATGTTCATCGAAGGCCGCTCATCTCCCGTGTCTTGAAGACACCTCATTGCCAGTTCCACAAATTCCACCACACCAATCAGACTGTCTGGTTCTGAACGAATGGTTGGGTCCACAAGATCATACAGACTGCCTGCCTCTTTTATTGTCTCCCTAACTGTTCGCACTATATATGTGTTCTTCTCCAGTGGAAACTTTCCAGTCAGAAGCTCCAACATAACCACTCCAAAGCTATAGACATCGCTCTTCTCAGTTAATATGTGGGTCATATAATATTCTGGATCCAAATATCCCTGTGTAACAGAAAGAAGTGAAATCACCATTTATTCTCTCTTTTCTGTCTTGCCAAAATTAAAGCAAAGATAAATGCATAGGCACGAAGACTAACCAAAGTTCCTTTAACTTGGGTGGTCACTTGACCTTTATCATCACTTAGAAGTGTGGACAGGCCAAAATCTGCTACTTTCGCATTCAAGTGATCACTGAGCAGGATATTGTCTGATTTAACGTCCCTGTGTATGATGGGTGGATCGGCAAGCTCATGCAAGTAGGCCAGACCTCTAGCTGCACCGAGGGTTATCTGTAGCCTCCTTGTCCAATTTAAATGAACTCCAGATTTCCCTGCATTTGGCGCATCAGTTAACTAGCTTCATCCGAGACAATGTAAATGGTGCATCTTTGTCTCTCAAAAGAACTGAGAATTCAAAATGATTGATACAACTATACAAGAATAATGTAAGATCATTGGTATTGACAATTGTCAGTAAGTGAGCACTAATTGGATGGTTTCTTTATCCATTAAAGTAGATTTATTCCTAAATAGCATTTAAGAATTGGCATTTGTCATTGCAGACTATATCTAGAAACAGTACAATATGTTAGGTTGTTTGTTCATACATAGACTTCAGTTAGTTACCTGAAAGTGCTGCCCTCAGACTGCCGTAAGGGACGTACTCATAAATTAGCATCTGTTCACCTTTATCATAACAGAAGCCAACTAAATTGACAACATTTCTGTGGTGAACCCTAGACAAGAGTTCAATCTCAGTTTTGAACTCCAAAGCACCCTGCATGGATCCCTCTTGAGCTCTTTTGATTGCTACTAGTTCCCCAGTACCAAGTTTCCCCTTATAAACCTGTCCAGAGTCAAAAGCAATCAGGGTTGCTAAATTTGTGAAGGGATGAAAATGCAATCCTGTTCAGATAATTACAAAATGATATTATCAAAAGAAAGGAAACCTTCTTAAATATACTAAGCTAATATCTTTCTAGATGAAGTGAGTGCAAAACATAATTCAAGTCCTGTTAAATTCCCCATCTTAGAAACTAACACTACAGAATCAGTCAGATTAAACTGTATTGCTTACTGCAGCAAAACCAATAAAGTTTATCCATCCCTATTCAATTCTAACATGTTATGCTAATTAGATTTCAAAAGCTATGAAATATTATACAAAAGGGAAAATAGGATACAACAGCACGACTTTTGCCTCGGGTACAGTGTAAACTGTACAGCATGACCTATAGAAGTAAATGCAACATGTAGCATACATGACACTGGAGATTCTACTAGAGAATAAAAGGCTAGCCAAAATATATAGCAGCTTATGAATCATGACTTCTATATTCATGTCAGAAGTAAAGACAATTCTAGAACCCAGCATAAAATATACCAACATGATGAGCTGACTCAACAACCATAAAAAAGATTTTCGGACAAAGAAGATGATATTTCACAAGGTGACAACCAAAAACAAAAACAAAAGGACAGTTGGTGACAACATCTACCTTTCCATAGCCCCCAACTCCAATTTCACTTTCTTGTGAAAAATTACTGGTGCAGCGTTTAACATCTTCGAGTGAAAACCATTTGACTCCCCTCAATTGAGGAACATTTCCTTCATTCCAGGATGCTGCATAAAGAAAACATGAGTGAATAGTATACTGGAGTCCTTATAAGCAAAATTATACACAAGAATTAACCTAACAGCTTATGGATAATAAGTCTTACAGAAAGGATTGTTCATTTTAGCAGCTCTTCGAGCCAACTTTCTTTGACGATAGGCATAAACTCCAGCAGCAATTGTTATTAACACAAGTACCGTGCCACCTATTGCTAATCCAATAATAAGGGCAGTGTTTTTGGCTTGTCCTGGAGGTATATCAAATAAGTTTAAGGGAAGGAAAGTAGGAAAAATAAATTAAATCCTTCCATAAGAATATTCCACTAAATCAGATAAAGCAACAATACCTGCAAAGGCAACATAAGGTACATCACTGTAGTAATAAGGTCCATATGGTGAGGGATAAATATGATTATTGAGGACATTCCCAACAGTAGCAACTCCTGTTCGATTAAAGTAAGCTCCACCAGAAGCAAAGAATGAAATGTTCAATACAAGGTACCCATTTGTATCTATCATAGAGCTCACTAAACACACATTGTCTAATGGTACTAGAAGAGATGCAAGAAGAGGTTGCAAAGTGTCTGTAAGAAAGGTGTAGTAGGGCATAATTTCCAGATCTGAAAAGTTAAATGATCTGAAAATGAGATTCCCAAGGTAAGGGCGTTTGCAATCATCTCCAAGTACTGGATCTGAAAAACAACTCAGAGGGACACAATTCAATGGAGATATAAAACTCATATATTTATCAGGTTCGACGGTAATGCAGATTCCTGTAGCTTCTGGCTTGAGACAGAATGGATTTTCATTAAGCCTGCAGAAAATGTAAAATATTTAAATTATTCAAGGACAAGTGATTATACAAAGCTTATCATGCAACAAGATAATCAGATTCCTAAGGTGAATGGGAAATGTACAAAGGACGGAAGGAGTAGAAACAAATTCCTTACAGAATGCTCGTGTTGGATACTCTGGAACTAAATCCATCAATCAAATTATCCCGCAAATCCAAAAGGCGAAGATTTCCGCTGATGTTGGCAGGAATTTCCAAAGTGCCATTAAGCTGGTTGTTCTTTAGAACTCTTTGGTCAAATTAAAAAGGGCATAGTTCAAATTAGTTTAAGATTACAATAAACCAAAGTAACATCTACCATGCACTTTTCAAGAAAGATGAAAAGAACAAAAAGTAATGAAAGAGAAGCAGAAAGAAGAAAGAAAAGGAAAGGGAAATTGTACATAGTTTGTAGTTGAGATGAGCTCAACAGTGCAGTTGATATAGGCCCTCTTAGTCCAGTGTTTTCCATCAGTCTGCAAATTCGTAGTCATGAGTTTAGTCTTAGAAGGGAGACTGAAAAAGTGACAATTAAATAGTCCGACCATAAGATTAGTCGCACAAGGGAGGTTGACAAAAATGGCAATTGGATAGTGACAATATAAATGATATGCCAAAAATGCTACAGATATTACATTCATTGTTAACACTCATAACAACCTTGAAGATACCATCAACAATGCAGAAAGGAACAAAGGGCACTTATCACTAATGGTTGGTGTGAATCCTTAACTTGGGATGACCTAGAAAAGCATTTAGGTTGAATCTCCGGAGATAATGTCAATTAGCTGCCAATCTGCCATTGCTTTGAGATCTCAGATTGAAATTCTCATCAATCATTTAAACATTGATTACATTCGAGAAAAAGATGAGAAGGTCAGTCTTTCAGATAAAAGACAATGTTCTTTTGTTCAAAGCCTTCCTTTTTCTCAATGTAGTTTTTCTAATACTTTACGTAAAACAAATACCATGATAATAAACGCTATATTGCTTGCATAAAACTGATACTTTACTAGCTCTTCCAAAAGCAAGTGTAAGTATCAACCGTTCTGTAATTCCCAGCTTATATGCTTCTACGGCTTTCAACAATGACTATCCTAGCACCTTAACACCGGCCAATTAGCGGGTGTTTTTAACTAGATCCCTTAGTGATGTAGATATTGGTCAACAGCTTCAAAAGAATTTAGAAGCAAAGAAAAGCTTGATGACATGAGTATCTGATTTAGACTTTGAAGCTGAATTATTGCCACTCAAATCTCAAGTGATGTACAACGTTCAAACTAGACATCTGAGTCGATCTGGAGATGCCTAGAAGGCTTGTTGTCTCTTCTCACAAATATTTATTATTTACTAGATACCTTAACAACAACATTACCCCTATACGACAAGGTTTCCTGGTAGGAAAAGGGGATTTCAGACAAAGCTTTTAAGTTAGAACAACCCTATTCAATACAAATTACAAAATGCACACATGATCCATACCCATAAAAACTTTTTACACACATGCGAGCATGTCGTTTGTGTTTTCAACATCCATAAAACCTTTTTATACACATGATATCTTCCCGCGTTTCAAATTTTAGCATATCTTTATCGCAGACTCACAGTTGTCACACACTGCAAAACTTTTGTACTTTTCTTTCATGTTGTACTTTTGTTACACCTACTCTAGTATGTTGACCAGAACACAGTTTTAAAAATTGGAGAAACTCACAGAGTAGTTAACAGAGGCAAAGTCTCAAACCATTGTGGAACACCGGCTACTTCAAAACTATTATTACTCAAGTCTCTGCAAAACATTGGAGATGAACAATTAAAATAGATAAGTAATATGCCAGTGTGGTATGCCTTTATTATGAAGCTGAAATTAATTGATAAAACATAAAACGGTTGGATATAGCTGCTACTCACACATAAGTAAGTAGTTGCATTTCTGCTAGGTCGGGCATTGACTCGTTCAAATTGTTATTGGCCAAGTAGCTGTAACAAATTACATCAAACATAATATAAAATTGGACAGAATTAATCCGCCTATAATCATAAATCCCACAAGTGGGTTTGAACTTTGAAGGATTTTTGTAGTCTGCTTACAGCTCAGTCACATTAGGAAGTGAGCTCAAACTTGGGGGCACAGGCCCACTAAAGGAGTTCTTGTCCAAACGACTGCAAGACAGAAAAAGATTATCTATTCCCTGAACAGATAGAAATATTTTCAACGAGCAATTGTAAGATCTAAGGAATACTCACATGACAGTAAGAGTTCGTACGAGTCCCAAAGTATCTGGAATACTTCCACTGAGCTGGTTGTCATTAAAAATGCTGTTGAAGATAAATTCAAATAGTCAAATAAGCTTAGATGGGATCAAGGGAATGAAAAAAGATTATAAATTAATCTATAACTGAGCAAATAATGTTCATTTATAAGGCTCCCAGATCCCTATCTTACTATGAATGGGATCTCAAAATTGAAGAAAAAATAAGAGACAAAGGGTAGGTGGTTCAATACTAGTGATGGCAATGAATATGGTATGGGTAGGGTAAAAATTACCCATAAGGTAAAAAATATCAGGACCCTTACCCATACTCATAGGACCTGATAGGGTATGGGTAGGTCTAGGGTCCATAATGGATTCAATATATATATATATATATTTCCTGCTTATACTTTCACATGGTTATATAACTTTTAAACACAATTCAACGTATAACATTTCCATATTATTCATGAAGCACACAGTATACTTTATAAAAAAGTTTTAACAAGCATCATACAACATATATTATTTTGGGCATGACTATGGGTAGGTCTGGGTACATAAAAATTGGACCCTTACCCCTAAGGTCCAAAATATTAAGACCCATACCCTTGAATTAGGGTAGTGTCTAGGCAGGTCCGGTTAGGATCCTAAAACCATTGTCATCTCTATTCAGAACTTTGACACTATTGTTAAACAAGGGTCCCGTCCCTTGAAAAAACCTTTTGGACTTTCTTTTATCAAAACATAGGGGTATCAACAACATTTTTTTTGGACCAAGCATCTATTTCTAGACTACTCCATTCATCAGAGGAGAGAATACTTTCACTTTCTAGTTTCTGGTGTGTCCAATAATGGTGTTTTCCTTTGGTATCCAGGGACCATAATAATTGTGAATTTTTTAGGTGATCCTTAGCAGTAGGCTATTTCTTAGTATTGAACCTTTTTAGAATATATTGTTATATAGAAAGAGGAGAAAAAACCTGTGAAAGGGGCTCTAAAGCGTACATATTTCATCTAGTGATATAAAGTGAATTCCCAAACTCAAATTCAGAATAGCTTACACATGTATCAGGGCCATCCTTGAGTTGAAAAGATCAAGTGGAATTTCACCTGAAAGCTTATTCTGTCCAAAATGACTGCATACAAAACAATTTGTTATTGCTTTGACCATCAAGGAAAGGCAAGAAAATAAATAAGTAGAATCGCAGAAAAATGGCATACAAGTGCTTGACTTTGAGCAGCCTATTAAGGCCAGGACCACTATTTGATACTGGTAGTGTACCCTCGAGCTCATTGTTACTAAGATCAAGCCAAAGGAGGTTTTCGAGATTGCCAATGGAGTGTGGTATGTTCCCACTAAAATGATTGATATTCAGAAACCTGCAACAGATCAGGTAACCAAAGTTAGAAAGGAAAGAAAGCTGAAAATGTGCTTCTGTTAACTGTCATAAGACTCATAACCACTTATAGTTATAGACAGATGGAAAATAAAAAACTCTTTCTACAGGAAGATTTAAGGTTTATCTTCTAAATAAAAGGGAGGGGAGACATGTTGAAATATTTACAAATGGGTGAGTTTCTGAAGAGATCCTATAGATTCTGGAATCAAGCCAGAGAAATTGCAGCTCACGAGAACACTGCAAAAAAGAGACCAAAGAAAACAAACACATAAATATGAATTTTTGATAGTCAACTGGCAGTATTTCAAAAACAAGGTAGGGCAAAATATCTTACAGGTTCACCAAATTTGTTAGCTTCCCAATATCTGACGGAAGAGGACCTCTCAGGCCTCTGTTGTTTGATAGATCCCTGTACACATAGAAGATTGATCATCTTTAAAAGAGAAAGCAGAGTGAAAAGATTGAAGATGATGTAAAGTAAAAACAGCATCAAAGGGAAGTTATATTAGAATAGAGTTTAGCATAAAAAAGTTGGTAAAAAATGAAACTAAAAGATATAAGCAAGCAAATAACATGTCTAAAATAATGGTGAAATTACCAACTTAATGATTAAAGAAGAAGCAATTACAACAGCAGTAGAAATAAAAACTTGTATGTTTGGTCTTCAATTATAAATGCAACAATAATCTTAAAAAATTATATTTTTTCTTTCTTTAGCAACACTGGAAGTCATCTTCAACCTCAGTTTTCAAGTAATAGCTTCAATTTACAAAATGGCTCCTTAAAAATGAATGAATGTATAAATGTGGTAATCAACATCTTTTAACAAATACTGCACCATTCACAATAGCTTTATCTGTGATTTTATTATATGATATGACATGGCTAAACTCCGCAACCTGGTTGGATACGACACAGGGAAAAGCAAGACTAGTGATTTTGGCAATAATGGATTTGTACAACTTACAAGGTCTGTAGTTCAGATAGTAACAGGATCTCTTCAGGCAAAGGACCTGCTAAATTTGTGCCAGGTAATATACTGCAAAGTCGAATGAGGTGGGTTAGATGGTAAATGGGTTGTCTTTATAAAACAACACAATGTAATCCACTGTCAATTAACATGAATTCAAGAACAAGGCTCACATTTCGGTCACACGTAAATCTTTACAGTAAATGCCCTCCCATGCCTGACCACATGGATCACTTCCCCTCCAGTTCGGTGGTGTATTTTCCCATTGTTGCTGGACAGATCTCAATGCAGCCACTGCATAGAATATTTTATTATATATTTTACCAATAGAATCAGAAAGATGGTGAGATGGAACAATATAGATACCTCCACTTTGATTAGGTAGCTCAATCAAAACAGGAGTGGTACATTCTATAAGAATTACAAGGATATGCAACTGTCTCATGAATAGAGTGATAAAAGCAAGAAACAACTTGCAGGAGGAAAGATTAAAAGAATGCTGCAGAAAAAATATTTGAAGTTCACTCATTTATAAGCTATATAAGGTTGTGTTTGGGAATGGTGATTTCATTTCAAATGCTTGAATTGAAATCCAGAAATTGAAATCCTTCAATTCAATTCCAAATATCTGGTGTGGGAAAAACTAGAATTTAAAATCTACCATTTTAAAGTCAATGTTTGTAAACCTTCATTTTGAAATCTTTTTCTTGAGTCTGAAATATTTTCACAAAGTAAGAACTATTTTTACAGCAAAACATAAATTATATAAGTCAATTTTTTTGCTTTGATACTCACTAGTCGCACTTACCATCTGATTTTGCGGGCATATAGCTTTGATTTTTCAAAGAATACTCCAACAAAATTACAACTGTCATAGTAAAATAGGAAAAATAATCCAAACATGCATTTTATCGGTGTAAAGTTATCATGTCAACTGAAAAAAATTGCTTGCAAAAATCATTAGGTGGAGGAGAGAAGAGTAGCCATAGTTATGGTGGAGAGAGAGAGAGGGCTTTTAGAGGAGAGAGTGTATGCAGTGTTTGAAAACGTAAACCATGTAATTTGAAATGACTGGAAAAATATTTTCATTTCAAATTCTCCATTTTACAGGCTTCTTCATTAAAATCTTGGATTTGGATTGAATTCTGAATTTCAAATTCTTACTTAAACAAACAAAGGAATTGAACAATTCCAGGATTTGAAATGAAAGCCATTTATCCAAAAACACCATAAGGTGTTTTCCACAATAGGAGATTCAAAGAGCACTAGCAATTTTTACTAAAGTAAATTTTAAGCTCGGAATTCAGAAAAAGGACGAGGCTAGTTATTATGCCAAGATAATGAAACTAGAGGTCCTTTATAACTAAAGGATCTAATCAGTTCCAGAGGAATGCTGCTACTTATAGCTGCTTCATGAAAATGACAACATATAATATAAGCATAGAAGAAAAATAATTAACATAAATATTGCAATGTGAAAAACAAGTTCCCTTAATCATCCTTTTATACAATGACACATAGGTGAATGGTAAGGGTAAAGCAAAAATCTGGACAAAGTCTTGCCTAGCTTTTGGAATGCTATAGGATATCATAAATCTGCTACTCCACTAACTAAAAAGCTTGTCACCCAGCAATAATTCCTGGCTCTATTCAACTAAATTTTTTCTGATAACAATAAAACATAAACAGTGAAAAAAAAACTTATTCAAGATAGATTCATTGCAGGAGCCAAGTCAGCCAACACTATTAAACACTTCAGAGTTTCAGACTATGTAGAAAATTCTGCGACATCTTCCACAAAGATCATCCTTCAAATCAATTACAAAGTTAAGAGCATCAAAACTAAGGGAGACATCTTCCTATTAGAATAAGAAACTAGTAGCACAGATATCATCAAAAAAATCCGCATATGCTTTGACCATACAAGGTAAAACATGCTTTGAATCTATAATGCAAAGGCAATTCACAGCGTAGATATTGTTCTAGAGAAAAGTATTCTATAATATTGGCATTTCCTGTGTAAAAAGTTAAACCGTTGAGGCCGGAACACTGATCTCAGTATAAACCTCTTTAAGGCTTCCTGCCTACTCAAAAACCTTAGTATGAACAACTTTATAGTCAACTTTTCTAACATGTATAATAATGTCTTCAAAGAATGAAACAAATTACAACACTTGCAGCTTATCAGAATGTTAATCTATTAGACTATCTACTCATTCAGAACAAATTGAAGAGCAAGCAAGATACAAAAATCGTTAAAAATGGACAAAAGATAAAGAAGCAAAACAATTTGGACTAACTTACAGTCATCAGCATCTGTTCTTGCTCCTACAACCCAAGAATATGATATTATAAGCAGCACATACATTAAAATGCTTGATTTCATAATTCTTAATACTGTAGAACAGATTTTTTGCTTCTACTCAAAGAATTGTGAACCTTAAAAAGGCATATTTTGGATAAAAAATCACTGAGCTGACAATTTATGGATTTCAAGGCAAATCAAGATACTTGTATCAAATTTGATTATTCAAATAGCACTTATTCTAGCCTATTTGATTACTCTTCCCCCTGTCATCAGTTGAACCGAGTTGCCAGTGACTCGGTAAAAATAATACAATTAAACTGGCAATTCAATTAATTAAAAACAGGTAAACAACAAACAAAGGTTATGTCTTGATTAAGTTAATCCTAATTTACAATGCTAACAACCCAGTAATGAAAAGATTGACAATGTCAATGCCCATTACCTGAAATATTCAAAACCAAATGGGTTTTACTTTGATCAGTTCAAGCTGTGATGTAATCTTGGATGATCGAAAAACAATATTCAAATTCATTCAGATATTTAAAATACAGGTCAATGCTTAAGATTAAGACGCAAATATTGGTTAGTGGGTTAAACGTGAATTGAATGACAAGTATAAAATTAATTGACTAATCGAGAGTTTGAGACATTAGACAAACCTGCAGCATGCGAAAGAAGAACATTGCATGATGTCAATTGTTTTGTTGATTTTGTTTGCTAATGTAAGAATTGCATTATGTTGGCGGCTTATTCGGACTGTTATAAGCCATGTCTTGCGCAACTCCCCATTATCCATCCTATGCAATGTGTAAATCTACAACAACAAGAACAAAAGTTCAAGATTCTAACTTCTAATTTCTAAATTAGGGTTTCCTTTCTACCCAAATTTGGGGAAATTTGAAAGTAATTTGAAATTGACCTGATTGAGACATTGAGTATACGACGTCGTTGAAGACTTGGTAGTTTTTGGCGCATTATTTTCCCGCCAACATGCCATCATCATATATAAAGGGCACACTTTTATTTTCTCTCTTGTCAATGATGCCAATTTCGATTGTTCTTCAACTGGATTCTCCCTCTATGCCATGGATTCTAGCCACTTTGCTTCTCTGCAAAATGATAAAAGACCAGATTCTACGGAGTATTTACAAATAGCAAAAGCACAATGGTATTTTCCCTTTTCAGTTTTAATTTTAAAATTACATTAACAAAAAATTATCCACACGTTGAGACTTGAGACGAAATGGTCTGATATGTGTCAAAATGTAAAATTGATAATATTATGAAAGAAAATGACAATATTACGAGAGATGATGGCAATAATATAGATCTGCTTAATTTTTACTCTGTAGTATTGTACGGAGTACATGGCTAAAATGCTCACTTCTTCGGTCGTTTGGACATGGCTAAAATGCTCACTTGCGCTTCTAATGATGACATCATCACAATAAAAGCTGATGACATGACTAATACAGTCACCTTCATGTTGGTGAAAATTTAATTCGCTAACTACTAAGTCTTCTATGTACACAAAGCGTAAAAATCCAAAGTGGAATCAAGCCAGGATGAAGCGGTCACCAGATGGAGTAGTTTTCGTACAAAGGTTTGCTCATTTAAATAAAGGAGTGCTCATTCTACTATCAAAGGAGACGTTGCTGTTGCTGTTGCTGTTGCTGGTGCTGCTGTAGGGATAACCACTTTCTCTTGCTCCATCATAGCTCATGGAAGTAGTAATTGATTCAGCATCATAGTCCAGATTATTTGCTTCTATCATTTTCTCAATCTGTTTCACCACCATATTCATCGAAGGCCGCTCCTCTCCCAAGTCCTGAAGACACTCCATTGCCAGTTTCACAAAATCCACCACGCCAATCAGACCATCTGATTCTGAACGCATGGTGAGGTCCACAAGATCATATACATTCCCTGACTCCTTCATTGTCTCCCTTACTGTTCTCACTATGTATCTGTTCTTCTCCAGTGGAATCTTTCCAGTCAGCAGCTCCAACATCACCACCCCAAAACTATAGACATCACTCTTCGCTGTAATTGTATTGTTCATATAGTATTCTGGATCCAAGTACCCCTACATGACAAAAAAAAAAGGGAATTATCACCTTTTTTTCTCTCTGCAAAAACAAATGCATAGATGATTAGGCATGAAGTGCTAACCAACGTCCCCTTAACTTGGGTGGTCACATGATCTCTATCATCACTTAGGAGGGTAGACAGGCCAAAATCTGCTACTTTCGCGTTCAAGTGATCACCCAGCAGGATATTGTCTGATTTAACATCCCTGTGTATAATGGGCGGATCAGCAAACTCATGCAAGTATGCCAGACCTCTAGCTGCGCCAAGGGTTATCTGTAGCCTCGTCCAATTTAATGGAACACCAGATTTCCCTGCATTTGAGATGTCAGTTAATTTCATCCAAGAGACCAGGACAACGTAAAAGCAAGCATCAGAGTCTCTCAAAAGTACCGAAAATTCGATCAGACTGACTGAAATAGAGTGACACCACTGAATATTTTAAATTGCCAAGTAGTTAGTATTAATTGGGTAGTTTCTACCAAATAGCCTTTAAGACTTGGCTTTTGTTATTGTAGACGTCCAGAAATAGTACAGTATGTTAGGTTGTTCTTAGTTTTTACATAGATAAGGTTATTTGGAGACAGTTCTCTATAGAACTGGTTGCGGAATGACTTGAAGGCCCTTGCATGTGATGGTTAGGGCACGTACAATGGCAAGCAAATTGTCAAATTAGCTTTACATTGTCACATAAAAATTTCACTATTTTCTATTTCAAGCTACTTTATATCACAATGGTTAGCTAATTGTTAAATTAGCTTTCCATTAAAACATGTTYCACTTACCTATATTTACTTGTGGGAACTACACTAATATTTAATGCACTTGCTTAGTTTTCCTCTCAAGCAAATTAGCTTGGCCAAGCTAATTTGCTAAGTCAAGCTAATTGATCAATTTTGTTCCAATGGTTAAGCAAGTAGCTAGGGACTTTTGGAATTTGCAAGCTAGTCCCTAACTACAACCATTGTACATGCCCTTAAAGTCCATGCTACTCTTACCAGTTACCATAGCTAAATTAGTAAGGTCTTAATAGTCTTTTTGGTTGGGTTCTATATAGAACAGGTCTAAGTTTAGCCTTACTCTTTTACATAAAACTATCACATGTAATTATGTAAAGCACTGAATAGTGAATACATTTGAGTTTGGTACCTGAAAGTGCTGCCCTCAGACTGCCATTGGGGACGTACTCATAAATTAGCATCTGTTCACCTTTGTCATAACAGAAGCCAACTAGATTGACAACATTCTTGTGGTGAACCCTTGACAAGAGTTCAATCTCAGTTTTGAACTCCAAAGCACCCTGCATGGATCCCCGCTGAGCTCTTTTGATCGCTACGACTTTTCCAGTACCAAGTTTCCCCTTATAAACCTGTCCGGAGACAAAAGCAATCAGGGTTGCTAAAGGAATCACAATTACATTTATGAAATTTCAAATTGGTATTATCAACAAAAAAGATAAAATGCCCCCGAAAAAATTAAGGAAAAATCAAAGAAACATTCTTAAAATTTTTGCTTCAGTGAATTAATCTTTCTAGATGGGGTGACTGCAAAACTTTCTTCTTCTTACAAAGCAATACTGCAGAATCTGTCACATTACAAATTTTACAAAGCATTGCTTACTGCTGCAAAACCAATACATTTGGCCACTTTAAAGTATCCCATTTGAGCTCTAACATGCTATGATAAAACTTAAAAGACTTAATTTAATCAACAGATCATTACGGCTAATCAGATTAAAATAGATACAAAGGGTACTTTTTGTTTTACTTGCATCATCTCTGCTTATGGAAGTTCTAACTTACTAGCATCATTTCTTCCCGGGCCAATCAATTCTCTATTGTTATCTTTCCTATTACATGGTACTCTGTTTCCTTATCTCTATCTCTCACCTCTCCTAAAAACCTGTGTCCACTCTTAATGATGAAAGCAAAAATAAAATAAAACAGAGGAAGAATTATACAAGGTGAAAAAAAGTTGAGCCTAGTGCCTGCGACACTTCTCATCAGTGCACAAATTATATGGTATGAGTTGGTTCTTTCTTCTAAGATAGAGCCGTTTAAATTTCTGTTGTTGTAAGCTATATAATGTAATCCCAATAGCCGATCTCAAAGCTATGAAGAGACCTCCTTTAACGACATATAATTGATAAATCCTTTTACTGGAATTCTAGCCAAAAATAATCTCAAAGCTACTCATGAAACCTATTTTTCAGACCAGAAGTAAAAACAGTCCATAAACAAGCATAAGGACACAAACATCACAACCAAACCCAATCTTTATAAGAAAGACTCTCTAGAGCAATGGCATTTCTCAAGGCGACAACAAATTATTTTTTTTTAAAAAAAGTACGGGCAATGAACATCTACCTTTCCATAACCCCCAACACCAATCTCACTTTCATATGAAAAATTACTTGTGCAGTGTTTAACATCTTCGAACGAGAACCATCTGACTCCCCTCAGTTGAGGAATGTTTCCTTCGTTCCAGGATGCTGCGTAAAGAAAACACGAGTCACTAGCATACTAGAACAAATGTAAGCAAAATTAAACACTAGGATTAACTGAACAGCTTATGGATGATTGGTCTTACAAAAAGGATTGTTAATTTTAGTAGCTCTCTGAGCCAACTTCCTTTGACGATAGGCATAAACTCCAGCAGCAATTGTTAGTACCACAAGTAAAAGACTACTTATTGTTAGTCCAATCACAAGGGCAGTGTTGCTGGCTTGTCCTGGAGGCGTTGCAAATAAGTTAAAAGATGGAGGGTAGAAGAACGAAATCAAATACAGTACTTCCATAAGAGTATTCCAATAAATCAGATAAAGTGGGAATCACCTGCAAAGGCAGCATAAACCAAATCTCCAAAGTAATAAGGACCATATGGCAATTTATAATCATGATTATTGAGGATAAACCCAATAGTTGAAATTCCTGTTCGATTAAAGTAAGCACCTCTAGAAGCAAAGAACGATATGCTCAATACTAGATACCCATTTGTATCTATCATAGAACTCACTAAACACACTTTATCTATTGGTACTAGGTGAGAGGCAAAAAGAGGTTGCAAAGTGTCTGTAAGAAATTTGTAGTACTGCAGTTTTTCCAGATCTGAAAAGTTGAATGATCTGAATACCAGATTCCCAAGGTAAGGGCGTTTGCAATCATCTCCAAGTATTGGGTCTGAAAAACACCTTTGAGGGACACAATTCAGTGGAGGTATAAATTCCATATATTTTTCAGGTTGGACAGTCTTGCACATTCCTGCAGCTTCTGGCTTCAAGCAGAATGGATTCTCATCAAGCCTGGAGAAAATGTAAAATATCTAAATTATGTAAAAGGTAACGGTTATACAAAATACAAAGCTTAGTGTGGAACAAGATTATCAGAATCCTAAGGTAAAAGGGAAACATATAGGAGATCGCGAAGCAGGGACACAAAATGCTTACAAAGTTATCATGTTGGATTCTCCGGGTCTATATTTATCAATCAAATTATTCCGCAAATCCAAAAGGTTAAGATTGCCACTGATCTCGGCAGGAATTTCTACTGTGCCAAAAAGCTGGTTGTTCCTCAATACTCTTTGGTCAAATAAGAAAGTATATGATTCAAATTAGTTTCAGAGAACAATAAACCTAAGGTGCATCTAGCATGCAATTTTTCAAGAAAGATGGCAAGCTCGATATGTAAAGAAAGAGAAAAGCAGAAAGAGAAGGAAAAAGAAAGGAAAATCATACAGAGTTTGTAGTTGAGGTGACCTCAACAATGACTTTGATATAGGCCCTATTAGTCCAGTGTTTTCCATCAGTCTGCAAATTCATGAGTCACCATGAGATTAGTTACATAAGGAAGGCTGACAAGGTGACGATTGGATAGTGACTGTAATTATCATGCCAGTAATAATGCTACAGGTCTTGCATTCATATAAAACTTATAGTCTTATACTGTAACATCTTTGAAGAATGAAGATACCATCAAATGCAGAAAGAAATAAGGGGTGCTTATCAGTCATGGTTGTGTAAATCTTTTATTTGAGAGGAAATAAGAAAGCATTTAGGTTGAGTCTCCAGAGATTAATAACGAGAGAGAAAATGATGAGACAGTTATTCAGTCCCTTGCCTAAATGCCCTTCTTTTAATACTCCCTCCGTCTTCATAGGATGCAACATTTGACTTTATACACTATTCATCTACATCACCTTACAATTACCATCAATCATTATTTATACAGACCCCGGTGATGTACACATTGGTCAATAGCCTATTGGCATATCCGCAGATTGGTCAATTACCAGCACTTTATAATGTCCTTTACGCTGTAGTATGGCTTCTCAAGTGGTGTAAACCACTCAGGTTAACCTTCGACATCTAATGGTACCATGATGCGTCTATTCATACAGAAATAGAGCCATTATTATGTTCAATGAAACCCAACATCAACACTATTCATATATGACAAAACGTTTACCAGTGGGACAAGGGGATTTCTGATTAATATTAAGTTAGAACAACCCTATCCCATACGAATATATCTTTTTGTGTTTTCAACATCAATAAAACCTTCTTAAACACATTATATCTTCGTGTGTAGACGTCTTTCGAATTTTAGCATGTTTATCAGTATCACAGTTGTTACACTGCAAAAACTTTTGTACTTTTCTTACACTTCCCTAGTATATTGACCAGAACATGGTTCTAAAATTGAAGAAACTCACAGAGTAGTTAAGAAAGGTAAAGTCTCGAACCACTGTGGAACACCCGCTGCTTCAAAACTATTATTACTCAGGTCTCTGCAAAACATTGGAGAAGAAGAATTAAAATAGATAAGTAACATGCACGTGTGGTATTCTGGTATACCTTGAATATGGAGCTGAAATTGATTGATAACATTAACAGTTTGGATATAGCTGCTACTCACACATATGTAAGTCGACTCATATCTGTTAGGTCGGGAATTGACTCATTCAAATTGTTATTGGCCAAGTAGCTGTTTCAAATTACATCAAATATAAGATAGGACAGAATTAATATACATCTATAATCATAAATCCAGCAAGTAAATTTGAAGGATTTTTGTTAGGCTGCTTACAGCTCGGTCACATTAGGAAGCATGCTCAAACTTGAGGGTACAGGCCCACCGAAAGAGTTCTTGTCCAAACGACTGCAAGCCAGAGAAAGATTATTAAGTCCCTGAACACATGGAAATTCTTTTCAGAAAACAATTGAAAGATCTAAGAAGTACTCACATGACTTCTAAAGTCTGTACAAGTCCCAAAGTATCTGGAATACTTCCATTGAACTGATTGTCATTAAAAATGCTACTTAAGATAAAAAAAAAAAAATTAAAAAAAAAAACCATTAAATGAGATCAGGGAAATCAAAAAGCTGTTGAGCAAATTTATAATTAAGCAAATAATAATTGTAAATAGAGCTGTCAGTTCTCTATGGATCGAATACCAGATTCTCAGTATAACTACTTGAAGTGGATTGAATTACAAGAGCTTTCCCTATTAATTTCAAATTGATGAGACAATAAGAAGCAATGGGAGAGGATTGAGTGACCCTAAGGGTTGACAACCCTCTCCATATTGCATAATCATTGGTTAAATCTATGAATGCTGCCATTCCTAGAAATATTTCCACTTTCTAGTTTGTAGAGTCCCATAATGGTGTTCTACTGTTCTCCTCTGGTTCCCAGAGATGAAGTTTTTTTTTTTTTGTTATCCTTAGCACTTTAGCAGTAGCCTGTACTTGGACTCTTTCTTCAAAAAAAAAAAGAAAGAAAAAAAGGAAGTTGTATGAACAGAGGATAATAACTAGTGAAAGAGACCCTAGAGCATACATATATCATCTAGCCATATAAGTAATTTTCCAAAATCAAATTCACAATAACTTACACATGCAGCAGGGCCATCCTAGAGCTGAAAAGTTCAAGAGGAATTTCACCCGAAAGCTTGTTCTGTCCAAAATGACTGCATACGGAACATATTGTTATTGCTTTGACCATCGAAGGAAGATAAGAACATAGTCAAGAAGTGGACTCCACAGAAGAAGAAAAAAATGGCTTACAAGTGCTTGGCTTTAAGCAGCCTATTAAGGCCAGGACCACTATTTGAAACTGGTAGTGAACCATTGAGCTCATTGTTACTAAGATCAAGCCAAATGACATTTGTGAGATTACCAACAGAATATGGTATGTTTCCACTAAAATGATTAATATTTAGAAACCTGCAAAGGATCAGAAAGCGAAGTTAAGAAGGAAAGAAAGCTTTAAAAAAAAAAAAAAAAAAAACTGTTGACTATTATAACACTTTGTTACAGGAAGATCAAAATATCATCATTTTCTGAATAGAAATGAAGGGGGGATAGATAGAATTTTTTACAAATGAGAAAGTTTCTGAAGAGATCCTATAGATTCTGGAATTGGACCAGAAAAATTACATCTCACAAGAACACTGCAAGAAAAGAGAGAATAGAGATTAATCACATAATTTGACTTTAGGATAATCAACTGGTGATATTTCAAAAAGAAGGAACAAATTTCTTACAGGTTCACTAAATTTGTTAGCCTCCCAATATTCAATGGAAGAGGGCCCGTCAGTCCCCTGTTGTTTGATAAATCCCTATGGATATAGAAGGTTGATCACTTTTATTTGAGACAGTAGAGAGGAAAGACGAAAGTTGATTTAAGAATAAAAAAAAGCAACAAAGGCATCATAAATTAGAACAGAGTTTATCATCAAAATCTTGATATACAAAGGAAACTGAATGGTATAAGTGAGCAAATAACCTGCCACAAAAAAGTATACATATTTGAGTTTAGAAATTACTGCTTCGTCTAGTCATCTAAGTAGACAATAAAAAAGTACATATACCAACATTAAAGATTAAAGAAGAATCAATCACAACAGCAATAGATAGTAAAAACTTGTAATGTTGGTCATCTGTCACATATGCAATAATAATCTTTAGTTGATGATCTTTTTTCATTCTTTAGCGACATCACAAGAGATCCTCAAGCTCATTTTTCAAGTAATAGCTTCAATTCTCAAAATGGCTCCTTAAAAATAAATGGATGCATAAATATGGTAACCCACATCTTTGAACAAATGCTGCACCAATCGCAAGAGCTTTATCTATGATTCTATTATATAAGATGATACTACCAAGTGCTAACCTTAGCAACAATGGATTTGTACAACTTACAGAGTCTGTAATTCAGACAGTAACAGGATGTCATCAGGCAAAGGACCTGTTAAATTTGTGCCAGGTAATATACTGCAACATCAAATGAGGTGGGTTAGTAAGTAAATGGGTCATGTTTAGCAAGAAAGACGCTGAAACCCACGGTCAATAAACATGAATTCGAGGACAATGCTCACATCTTAACCACGCGTAAACCTATACAGTAAATGCCCTCCCATTTCTGACCACATGGATCACGTCCACTCCAATTGGGCGGTGTGTTTTCCCATTGTTGCTTGAGAGATCTCAATGCAGCCACTGCATGATGAAATATTGAATTAATGTCTATTAACAATACAATAAGAAAGGTCAAGAGATGGAGCAATATAGAAGTCTTTTCTGTAAATATTCAGCTCAATCAATACAGGAGTGGTACATTCTGTAAGAATTACGATGATTAAAAGGATTAAAAGAAACAAATTGAAGGACTGCAGAAAAAAAAAGAGGATGATGCAGGGAAGTTAACTAGGGACTCTGTCAAACAAATCAAGAATTTGCAAGTTACACACATATGACAATATAGGGAAAAGATTGGAAGAAAGGTAGTTAAGAATGTAAGATGAACATTGCCATGTAATATCAAGTTTCCTTTATCATTATTCTAAATTATGGTATGAAGGTGAGTTGTATGGCCGTATGGGTAAAGTGAAAGTCTTGCCTATTTTTCAGGAATGCTATAGGATATCATACATCTGCTACTCGACTAGCTGAAACTTGAAATCCAGCGATAATTGTGAGTTCTATTCAGTTAAATTCTCCATATCCTAACTATATTTTTCAAAAAGCAAAAAACTGTCAACGGATTTCTCATTCAAGATGGTTTCATTGCAGGAGTGAAAGCTGTTACACACTTAATGTTACACACTTAAGACTGATTCCACAATGTATATTTTCAAACAAGATACTCCAAGTTGAAAGGAATCACAAATAAGTGAGACATCTTATCAATTAGAATAAGAAACTAGTAGCACAAATATCATCAAAACAACTGTACATCACATGGACACATGGTTACATGCTTTGACCTTTCAAGGTGAAAGCATGCTTTGGTTTTGAAATGTGCCAGTAAAGGGGGTAGAATCCGTTCTGGATAAAGATATTCTGTAATTTCAGTTTTTTCTGCGTAAAAGTGTCAGGACCAGAACACTGATCTCAAAAGAACCCTCTCAAAGGTTCCCTACTTTTCTCACCAAACCCTCTTTCGAAATCCCGACACTCCCCACCCAACAACAACAACAACAACACCCACGCATGCACGCGCGCACACATACACACGCACACAAAAGCCTTAGTATGAGCAACATTGTCATGGACTCAACTGTCAACCCAGTTCAACCGCCACTCAAAGTGTACGAGCGCAGATCGAGGAACAAGGGGCAGCAGCAAATCATGGAGAACCATGTGAATGGTTAAACTGTGGAAACCATCAAAGAAGCCAGCAAACAAGGATACTTTTGGAGTATGGGCTAGCATTGTAGCCTTTGTAGGAAAATACTGTAGTGTAATTGAATATATATTCAAGTATGGGCTAGCATTGTAGCTTTGGTAGGAAGTTACTGTATTGTAGTTGAATATATATTCAGGGGAGAGGAATTGGGGAGGGTATTCAGAAAATATTTTGAGTATTGTAATTTGAGAGTGGTAGCCTAAAGCTACTGTGAGAGTAACAGCCTCAAGCTGTCACTATCCTTTTGTTCCCAGACTCATTCAATGAAATATCAAGCAAATTCCTCTTGAATTAATTAATTTTCAGCAGCCATATTTAACTAACTTACAACAGAAAATCAGTCTTTATCAAACATCTGTAGTCAACTCTACTAACATGCATGACATTTATGACAATGACACCAGAGGATGAACCAAATTACAACACTATCAGCTTTAACAAAATGGTAGTCTATCAGACTATCCACTCATTTAGCACTAATTGAAGAGCAAGCAAAAGGTGAAAACCTATAAATTTGGGCTAAAAACTAAAAAAAGAAGCATAATGTTCTGGATTAACTTACAGTCATTAGGATATGTACTTGCCATTACAACCCAAGAACACGAGATTATAAGCAGCACATACAGCAAGCAACTTGAATTCATAATTCTGAGTACTGAATAACACATTTTTAAATTTTTTGATTCTTCTCAATGAATTGTGACCCTTAAAAAAGCTAAATAATGTTCCAATGAACAACAATGTATTGATTTTCAGGGCTATATAAATTACTCCAAAACCATATTTGATGATTCAAGTTGCAGTTATTCAAGCCTAGTTGATTAGTCTTCCCCTTGTCATCACTCATCAGTTGAACCAAACTGCCATTGACGCATAGTGATAAAAATAATATAAAAATGGCAACTCAAAAAAGAAAATTCTTGATTAAGCAAATCCTAATTGAAAATGTCAATGCCCATTACCAAAAATATTGAAATAACAAATGGGTTTTACTCAGATTAGTATATTCTTGGATGATGGAGCAACGATTGTTAAGCTTGATTCGGAAATTGTTAATTCAAGTCAAAGTTAAAGATAAAATATAGAATTACAGAAGTAATTGAGACATACCTGGAACGTGGGGAAGAAGAACGACATTGCATGACTAGAGTAAGATTTGAACGACATTGAGGTAGTAATTTGCCATGTTTGGTTCCACTCCTCCATTACCCTCCAATCCTCCATTACATTACATGCTGTAAAAACTGATCTTCTCCCAAATTTAGGGGAAAACCCTCAGTGGTCTGTTAGTGTTGAGACTGTTGACAAACAAGAAGAGTCTCAAATTACTTGCAACTTTTGCTTTTTGGGAGTGAAACTCGTTAATAGTGAACACCATGAAACACTATTACCAAAGATTTTGTTTGAAATTATTCTTGTTTGGAGTCCAAAACGATTTAAAACGGGGGATTTCAAAGCAATCATCAGGATCGTTTTGTTGAATTCAATCTCGTGGGTTTTTGGTAATAAAACGCAATATTTATGCCGAAACACGTGCTTCACTAACACCCTTTCATTTAACGGTTATTTGTGGCGTTAAATCTATTGGTTTGAACTCCGTTCCACCCATCCTTTGTTTAGTTAGGTTTATACCATGGTCAGGTTGTCTATTTGTGGGCCCTTAACTCTCACTCCATAATTGCCTTCTTTCTCTCTGAAATTGCTTCCTAGCTTATCTCCCTTTCTCCTTCTTCATCACAATGGCTGATTCCTTGCTTCCTTCTGTTGGCTGTAATCTAGTTGATGACACCCGAACTGAAGTTGYTTCAGGTAATCGTAGATCCTTTTGAATTGAAATTTTCYTTWTTTTTCCTGTTGWTGTTGAAATTATTTTGKACYGGATCACTGTTCTTTTKCAAATCAAATGCCATGTTTTGTGTGTTAAGSTTSTTSTTGCTAGTCCGTTGTAATTTTCAGTTGGTTTTTTTTGTGTTAATTTTTACCAGTCATACATTTTGCCGATTTTATTTTGCTGACAGCGTATGCCTACTCGGWWGTCTCTAWCAGTTTAGGGTATWTRGGTCGCTTGTTAAACTTTCSAACTTAATTTTGAATTTTATTTAAGTTGGTATCCGTAGTGTRATGTGGCAGCTGTATGGGTGTCTGTTTGTCGTTGTGTTTACACCACGAATTTGGAAGTTGTTATTGCTGTGGTAGCTCTCTATGTTCAGCAGACTTAGATGATTTTTGGGTTTTTAATTTAAGTTTGAAATTTATGTGGAATGGATATGATGTCGGTTTTGTTAAATTTGCAAGATGACATATTGTTCTACTTGTTTTTGCCATTGCTCTTTTCATTCAGCAAAGTATTGATCTTGCTTTGTTTAATTTTTTCTGTTGGATGTCGTATAGTGTATTCAATTTAGTTATTATTTTAAGTGAATTTGTTTGTATTTTAGCTGATTGTGGTGGCACCCACGATGCTGTGCAAGTTGATCCTTCATCTCCTGTTAAGCAAAATGTATATTTGATGGCGACTGAACCTATTGAGAATCGTTGTACTCCTCGACGTAGTCCACGGTTGATGTCTAAGCAGGCTGGTGCTGTGCCTAACAATATGTCTCATACATTAGAATGCAATCCTGAAAACATTGTTGTTGAGCCAGTAGTTGGGATGGTATTCAAGTCAATGGCTGAGGTGGAGAAGTTCTACAAGTCATATGCCAAGGCCGTTGGTTTTGGGGTCATTAGACCGCAAGGTTCGTATAGGACGGGGAAGGAACGTCGTGCCACCACCTGGAAGTGTTCTTGTTCAGGTGATCCTGACGCACCAGCGAAACGTAGATTAAAGAAATTGTCAAAGGGTGCAACTGATCACCTTAACAATGAAAATGATGTTGGTTTTCCGCGAAGAAGGAAGTCGAAGAAGTGTTTCTGTAAGGCCAAGCTTTATGCAAGTCTTAACCCTGTTAATGAGTGGGTGATTCGGAACGTTGTCTTGGAACACAGCAATCATACCCCAAAACCTATTGCTGCAAAAATGGTGAAGGAGTATCGTATGCATGCTCTAACTGATTCAATAAAGAGAAGAATCCTTAGTGATTATCATGCSGGTGTACCTGTGTCCAAGATTATCAATTGCATTGCGCATGAGAGCGGYGGSTTTCAAAACTTGTGTTTCACTGAGGCCGATATTAGGCATGTTGTCCACGAGCATAGGCGGCTTAAAATGCAAGGYGGCGACACCAATGCCCTAATTTCTTACTTTGACAAGATGCGTAGGGACAATCCAAGTTTCTATCACACCCATAGGCTTGATTCTGAAGGTTATATGAAAGATATTTTTTGGGTTGACCCTCGYAGTATTGCTGCATATGAGGAGTTCTCTGATGTGGTCTGCTTTGATACCACTTATCTTACSAATCAATACGCACTCCCRTTTGCCAACTTCGTAGGTGTGAACCATCATGGGCAGAGTATTCTGTTTGGATGTGCCCTWATTTCAAATGAAGATTCTGAGACTTTTGAATGGGTTTTCAGGCAGTGGTTAGATTGTATGAAAGGGGTAGCACCCGGTGGCTTACWAACAGATCAGGCGGCTGCGATGAGGAAACCAATAGAGGATGTAATGCCTCACACTAAACACCGATGGTGCATCTGGCATATTCTGCAGAAGCTACCCTACAAACTAGGCTATCATGAAAAGTAAGGTTATTTTTTAGAAAGTTATTACTCGTTTATAAGTTACTTTGTTTGTCGTTGTTGTTGTTATGGTTCATTGTACTTTTATTTTTGCCTCAGGTATTCTGACATCAAAGATGCAATATTGGATGCTGTGTATAATAGCTTGGGTACAATTGATTTTGAGGTTCGTTGGCAAGAGGTTGTGGCGAAATTTGAGTTGGATTCGAATGAGTGGTTGAATCATTTATTTGCAGAGCAACACATGTGGGTCCCTTGTTTTATGACGGATCATTTCTGGGCTGGAATGCGTTCCACCCAGAGGTGTGAGAGCATAAATAGTTTCTTTGACCAATTCCTCACTAGGGATACTCCTTTTTGTGAGTTTGGTGAGAAGTATGTCCAGGCGGTTGAGAAGCGTATATTTCAAGAAAACCAAGCAGACTTAAACTGTGAAGTSTTGAAGCAGTACCTATGCACCGCATACTCATTGGAACGGCTTTTTAGGGATTTGTACACCACTGAGATATTTAASYGCTTTCAACRGGAATGCCAGAAGATGACATATGTCATGGTGGATGGTGAGTTTAACGTGGATTCTGAGAATGTGAAGTTTGTAATCCAAGATAGGGTTTGGGTCAAGGGGAAGGAGCAGGACATTTGGAAAGTCACTGATAAGCGAACAACTTACTGTGTTGATTTTAATGTTAGTACCCGAGAAGCAACCTGTAACTGTTTTAAGCTCCAAACCGAAGGGATCATGTGCAGGCATTTGGTTAGGGTCTATGATAAGTTACAGGTTGASGAGATACCACCATSTTATATTTTGCGGAGATGGCRGAAAGATGTTGAGCGAAAGCACAAGTCAGTGAATGTTKCTTATCATGATCTCTCCAGAACCAAAGAGAAGCAACGTCTACACTCAATGGATATTGCCTCCCAACCGATATTTGAAGTGGCGTCGAAATCTGAGGAAGATACTCAAATAGTTCTCGYTGGTTTACAAAGAATTGACGAAGAGCTACGTGGAAACTCACTGAAACAACAGAATTCAAACAACACTCCGTCTTTTGCTCATTCAAATGTTGACTCGGCAAATKTTCAGTCGTCAATCCCAACTCCATCCGAGAATATGAGTCATGATAGTGGTGGTATTAGAACRCRCAACTCCWCTTGTACTCACAAYACCCAAGAAGTGGTTGGAACAGGGACGCCATCCAGCTTCAACTCAATCACACATGTTATTAAAGACCCTCATATTCCMAAAAAAAGAGGCAGACCAAGAGGAACCAGATACAAGTCCTCTTTTGAGACTGGTTGGTACAGTAGTAGAAAGACCGTATCAGAAGAAGTAAAGAARAAGAGGGGCAGACCMCCAAAGGTCATTGGCTCGAAATGTGATGGCACTTCTGGAAAGTGCGTTATTGATACACAACTGGTATGCTTCTAATTAGTTTATCATATTCCAGTAGTGGTGTCACAGCAAGTTTTGTTCTTCTGATGTATATCAAGTGTTTTATTTATTATTTGACAGAAGAATGGTGGTGCTGTAGCCGTGGATCACACGGTCGATAAAATTCAGGTGTTTAATTCAAATATGTTGCCTTCAAAACTATTTCAATTCATGTTTCTTTCCTTAATTTTCATTTTGATTTATTGGGTTTTCAATGTTATGCTCACACAGGTGAAAAGGCGGAAGACGGTTTCTTTTGCTGTGAATCTTGGGGACACACAAACCATCGGATTAGAGGACGACGACTTCTTTTGTCGAAATGAGTTGTCATTTGACGACATTGATCCTGATCTGAATCTGTCATGAAATATGCATTAGCAACAGACTACTCTCGGTATTTGGCAATCAATATGTTACTATATTGGCGGTTACCCGTTTACGCTGAAGCAATCTCCTTTTGAAGTGAGCTGTTGTTGATGAAATCAGTTACTTTGTTTAGTCTAAAATATGTGTTTAAGCACTATATTTAGAGTTTTTCTTAAGTGATTGTAGCCTCCCGTGGTCTGTACGATATTTTCCTTTTGTTATTCTATGGTTAATATGTTTGTATTTGCGATTTTGCGTGGTTGTCGTCAAATTTTTATGGTAACCTTAGTAACTTTTTTGAGCCATTGTTAAGCTTATACTTATACTTATATTGGTTAAGATAAGCACCACCAAAACTCTTGTTAAATTGCAACTAGATTACCAGATATTACCAAACCTTGAGCTACATCTCTGACCATTCAAACTACACAAGCAAAGCACCAAGTAGGATGACAACACTTGCCAAATTGCAACCACACTACCCGATAACACCAAACTTGGAAATACATCTACGAGCATTCAAAGCATACAAGGATAACTGTAAATACGATTTGCAACACTAACAACTTTATTTCTAGTCCGATAATAACACATCAATTATGTCGGAATTCTAGTTCTTCAAACCAYACTTTAATCTAACTCTTGGACATCATCTGCTTCTCCTTCTTCCGAGTTTCGCAATACCTAGCAAATTATTTTACAAAATTTCAGACAAACCTTAAATGTTATGTAAACTTATGTGATGTCAAGATATCCAAATTTTAACAATGTGTAGTAAATAGAAAACTTAATTTAGGTGGCAATTACCTTAATATGACCAGTCATAATGGTTGAATGACCACTCTGTCCCTCAAACGCTCTAGCCTCAATGTAATCTTTGTTCCATAACATAGCAATACCTCCACTAACCCCAGTAGAAGGAATTATTTCCCATCCCATATTAATGCCTAACCTCTCATATACTTCTTGGAAGCTCACCTTGGACACCCTACATTCGGTTAATATAATCAACATAGGAGAGTGCAAAGCAAGCAAGTCTAGGAGGTTGTGCCGGAAGGATGGCCTTGCCAAACCTYTGGCATTCSATACCAGAATTTTGTTGATTTGCTGGTTTGCAGTACTACATGAGTAGGTTGGGGTTAATTTTACAAAGCTAACTAAAACGGTTGGGTAGAACAACATGCGATGCCTTTCTACAGMAATTTGCATTGAACATAAGTTGTCCTTCACATYGAAGATCTGCAATSCATCTGTGTACGAACCAATCTCCATTATCACTTGACCTTCACCAATTGGATSAATAGGTGGTTGTCGAWTGATTTCTRGCGAAGGGTCACTTATGTGCCTAAAGAAACCCGATTCTTTAAAT